>VUQK01006227.1:2171-13029 GCA_015106715.1 Bujurquina vittata | reverse complement strand
CAAACTCCTCTACCCTCTCTCCATGTTCTCTCTCTCTCTTTCTCTCTCTCTCTCTCTCTCTCTCTCTCTCCCTCCCTCTCTCTCTCTCTCTCTCTCTCTGTTTGTCTTTATGTGTTTGAACATGTACTGTATGGATGTAACAGGCTCCTCCCTCCCGCCCACCCCCCAGATCCACCTAAACCATCACAGGCTTTGGCCCAAATCCCTTGCTTTCTGCATCATCTGACTGATGTTTGCAGCTGGACATTTGACACACATTTGTTATGATTATTTTGCCACAGATTTGAAGGACACTCCCCGTCTGTACAACTTTTGTACATTACTGCCGTGCTTAATGCTTTAAATCAATGCTGCTGAAATCTGTCAAGCTCATATTCACACTATTGTGCCTTTTTAGTGTGTATACAGCATGTAACAGGTGCTTGTTATTGACTTTTTACTTCCACCTCAGTCTGCAAAGTGATGATGTGTTGTATGTTTGCCCCTGCAGTACACAGTGAGGATGTGGGCTCTACCAGGCTGCACTTTGTGAATGCCTCCCTGCAAAGGGTAACCTACTCAAGCTCGGTGGGGGTGTCCCTGCCCTGTCCAGCAGGGGGCACCCCCAGTGCCATACTGCGCTGGTACCTGGCCACTGGCGACGACATCTACGACGTGCCCCACATCCGCCATGTGCACGCCAATGGCACCCTGCAACTGTACCCCTTTTCGCCCTCTGCCTACAACAGCTACATCCACGACAACGACTACTTCTGCACTGCCGAAAACCAGGCCGGCAAGATCCGCAGCCCCAACATCCGCATCAAAGCTGGTGAGTTTGATGGACAATTAGGAAAGGAATGAACACTAGAGAAATGAAACGTCTGAAAGAGCTGCATAAAGTGGGGTTATGGAGCAAAAGCTCAAAGTGAGATGCAGCATGGTGAGGAGTGGGCCATAAAGAGACAGTTGCCGAAGCATAAAGTAGAGCAGATGTGATTGACAGCTGCAAAAAGCCCAACCCACACACAGAATCACCTGCCCTAAAATAGCCTGTCTCGACCTGAACACAGATTGACCTAGAACACAGTCTACAGAGAGAACATCTGCATCACGTACTACATCAGGCCTTGGCCTTTGCTCACACCTATTTGACTGTGCTGGTGATGAACCCACTGCACTTTACACTGACATAACCCCTTCATCTATGGCATGGCACCATCTGGTAGAAATAAATCCAAAACACAACCCTTACAGTACTTGGAGCGAAGCAGCAGCTCTACTGTGAGATATAACCGCATCCTATAAGATGGAAAATTGTGACAAAGGGTTATATGAGCTAACTGGCTCATCCTTGGTAGCAGTCCTTCCCTTTATCAAAGGTCAATACAACAGAGGAAACCAGGATCTTGACAGCCACTTGAATTGTTCTCAAGCAGTGCCTTTTAGTGCTTTCCAGGGTATGAAAAGCAATTCACTGCATAATACAGGCACACATGGTCTTAAGTGTTGTATACAAAAAGTTCAATTTATTTTATGCTAAAATTGTGTAATTTTTGCTTTGCATAAAATATCTGTATTCAGTCATAATAAAGGATCACTTGGTATACACTCGTAGACTGTCTACAGTCTATTTTTGTAAATTTTGACCAGAAGCTGCATCTGTTGCCATCATATTCCCATTTCTGTCCTCCTTCTCCTCCCTGCTCCCTCCATCTTCAAACTGTCCTCTTGTGCCAGACTAAATATAGCCACAGCACACTTCTTTAATTATCTCTCATTAACAAACCTAATTGGTGCTTTCCATTGATTAGAGCATGTGAGGCTGCTTTAATAGGCGAGACCTCATCTAAAGTAAAATAGTACATCTGGGGTTTTGGGAAGCTCCAGCTCTACAATGAGAAGAGATGCATGAAGAAGAAAATAAAAAAAATACCTAATACACAGATAAATCAACATCAGCAGATATATACAGTTACACTACATCTATTGTCCTGTCCTCCCCCTTTCCCATCATTCATTCAGGCCAGCGAGTCCCTCCCCCTTCCTGCCTGCCATCAACATCTGTTTTCATATTCTGCCTCCCAACACCGACGTGAACTAATACTCATATTCATTCTAATACTAATACTAGTGCCAAGTTGAGGATTTGAGCCAGGACCCTGAGCTGCATGCCAGCCGCTTGCTGCCTTCATTCCCACATGACCCAAAAGCCAGCCCTCAGGAGCTGAGGGATTAGTGTGAACCAAACATCCTGCAGTCAGTGGCCTCAGTCGGGCCTCGGCGCACAGGTTATACAGTCAAGCAGGATGTGGGCGTTCGGTCGCAGTTTTGTGCTTGCACTGCCACCGAACATTTATTGACATGAGTCAGATTTAACCCAGTGTTACGGCTTCATGGCTAACAGCAAAGTATAAAGAAACTCTCATGAGAGGCGTTTCAATATATTAATTCAAAAGAACACAACCAAGGTGGTATATTCTATTTATTTATTTATTTAAAGAAGATCTAAATTTTGGTGCAGTGGCAAGTGTTTTCTTCTTGCAGCAGGAATGCATGCATGCTGTCATCATGTCTGTTACCAGGAAAGGGATTCCGAACCAGTTTCTTAGCAACCTTCAGATACGTCCTAGCTTTCATGTGATTTCGCTAATGAGCTCCTGCTCATTCAACAGAGTGTAAAATATTGCATGAACCTGAATAAACCAAAGCAACATTAACTCTTCAGTGCAGCTCACTCTGTTGTATACTTGCAAAGTTCTGAGCAAAAACATCAGTGTTTTATTATGAAGTCATCCCAAAGCTAGAAAATGATTTCCATGATTATCCTGCTTAATGGCGGCTTGTGCCATTTATGCCAAAAGCAGAGACAGGATTAGACGAGTTCAAACAATAGACAAGAGTAGTTGAGTAATTTCCAATGAATAAATGTGGAGTGCTGTGGTAATTGATAAAAGGACGTTTTGCTCTGGAGTGTTAATGTGTTGTTTTTGATGATGTAAACACGCTACTGATTAGTGTTTTTGCCTTGGAAGAGGACTAATACTACCATGTTGATGGCTTTCATACGCTGTCAACACATCTTCTAAATGGTACACATCTGCGATATTTTATGTCAATTATCATAATTTTTCAATTTCATGTCTTTTAATATACATTAAGAAATATGAAGTATCTGTATTCGTGGGTAGAAAGTCCCATTTAAAGGATTTTATCCCCACTGCATACAATATTGTATCTAATATTATGTTTGTGTAGTTTTCAGGGAGCCCTACACCGTGCGGGTGGCGGACCAACGCTCAATGCGGGGCAACGTAGCTGTGTTCAAGTGCCTCATCCCTGCTGCTGTGCAGGAGTACGTCAGTGTTGTATCCTGGGAAAGAGACACTGTTTCCATTGTTCCAGGTAAGACATTACATGAGTCAATGTGGAGCATCCTGAGGAGGGCAGTGTGATTGCTGACTGTTGGATTGAGGGTTGACTTTATCTTCTATGTGTCTCTGTTTGTGTGTAAGAACGGTCGACGTGCCACTGTGCTCCATGTTTGACCGAATTCTTAACTCATGTCTTCTGTCTGCTCACTGTTCTGGATCACTGATCCGGTCCCACTCCTCCTCCTCCTCCTCCTCCTCCTCTTTCCTGCACATATCTCCACCCTCACCCTCTTTCGTCTGCCACCCTTTTTCTTTAGACATTTCCTTCTTTCCACCTTTGCTAACACTGCTTCCCACATCCCATTTCATTTTCTCAAGCTAATGTCAAGTGCTGCTTTTAATTGTGAATGACACCAAAGAAAATGAAACACAGACATCTCTTTCTAAGTCTTAGAACTGTTCCACACTTTCTCCTCATCAGATCTATTTTGGTCCACTCCCTGCTTGTCTTGCCACCATGTCCTTGAAGAACAGGGCCACAATTAGAGACACAAGATGTCAATAGGACTGTGCCCTTGCATTCATCTTCATTAACCTCATTAGTGTATGTGATTTTGTGTGTGTGTACGTGTGTGTGAGAAAAGATAAATGTTGAGATCTGTCTTTATGTCTTTTTTTTCTGTTCTTCATAAATACATTAAGTGCATTTTTTTCTTATGATTTTGTTCACGATGTGGACCTAATTATTTTCTGCATGTAAAACCCTTTGCAATAACAATAAAGGGCAGAGGGAGGAGAGATGGAAAAGAAAAGCAAACCAAAAGAAGAGTAGCAAGGAGGGTAGTAGGGCAAGAACGGCCTCAGGTCCTGGCAGATGGCGTTTTATATTATATGTATGCAAAGCACACAGACACTGTGTCACACATGTACATGCACCAAGGTTGCAGTAATTTGTCATTTTCAGACATTTCAGGGTACAGTATTCTTCACAGTACTGAACCATTTTAGTGTACTTAGTGTTACCTTTTTGTCCTCAGTTACCAGTGTGGCTGCATTAATGGACCACATTTTTCAGGGATGTGACCAAAACACTCTTATATCACTCTTTTTGTGCTTCTTGCCATACTTTCGTTTTGTTTTTCACTAATAACACTCACAAAATAATACTTATTTGTGGGCTTTTTCCCCCCACATGTTACTTTTTAATTAGCTAAATACATGGAACTTGCTCATACACACGTCAACCAGCTAGATCTAAATGTTCTAATTGTTATTTTCAAATTTAAATCTTCTTGTATGTGTTCATATGTTTGCTTCCTTTACCTTTCCTCTGTTTCACTTGTTCACTCTTAATATTAAGAGTTGTTGATGTCACGCTTGGTTCAAATATGGCTTCTGATGACTCCTGAACATAAACATAGTTGATCTAGTTTGGATATGGCAGCCCTCTGTGTTTGAATATATGACTTCTATGTATGGGGTGTTTCTCTACAGTCATGTGGTTTCAGTGTGCAATTAGGGGTATATAGGTCAGTTGATGAGCAGTGAGTGTGAGGATCAGATGCTGAACATGATGAGCTGCTCAGTGAACTCAGCATTCGTTTCACTACAGCAGCAACACACACAAACAGATCCCACACTGGCAGCGTGGCTGCGTTCAACCTTGACCCTCCAATCAGAAAAATGACCTCATCATCCTTACAGCCAATCAACAGAGTCTGCACAACAGCTTATAATCTGAATATTTTGTTTGCACTCTCACATGGAAACATATCCATGGACACATACAGCAGATACATGTGGTGTTACTGTTGTGATATTCTTTACATAGCTGGCCAGAAAAGGGCTGTCTGGATAGATCTAATGAACATGTAAAAATGTTAAAATTGATTTTATGACCCACTCATTAGGCGTGCATGTGAGTAGGTGATTGCCTGTCTTGGCTATCGCACCCTCCTGAGCTTAAGTATCACAGCAGGAGATGGTGCAGTTGATTTTGAGAGAATAAGGCCTCCGTGCAACGACATGCAAGAACCTGCTTCCTCACTTGCTTTTTTTTAATCAGGCACATTCTTTGAATCATTGTTACATTTTAGGGTAATGAGAAGCAAGGGGCAGAACAGAATCCTGTAGTTTTTGTCACGCAGTCATATGACAGTGACAAGCAGTCATATTCACACAATTGCTTACCACTGATCTTTATTCTAATCAGGCCCACTTAAACGTATCTCTGGTAGCAAATGCTGCGTTATCTGTTACTGATAGGAGGAGCCATTGTCTGATGAAAATGCTCTGCAAACACCAAGTCAAAGCATTCAATCATTCCATTCTTTTGTCACCGAGCGGGCTTTGACTGGCTGTCACAAAAAAAATAATGTTTTTTGCCTCAGCTCATAACTCAGTGCTTGTTTATAACTTTATCTTTTTAAGTGGAAATTGAGGTATTTTGATTTAGTGACGTTCCCCACCTTCAAAGCAACATTTGTGCTACCACTTAGCCAATGATGAATCTCATCACAGTTCCTTCCTGTACCTCCCCTTAGTGATTTCTCATTATCTCAATACAACGTACAGTATGAGTACACAAGTGACCAGACAGACCTGTTTTCTTTAAATCAGAGGTGTCCCGATAACTGTGATACTTAAAAATGATCCGCGAACCTGAATTGGATAAACAGAAGGGAATGGATTAATGTAAAAATAAAACATTATGTCACTAATGAACATGATAATGTTGTAAATATTTGTGGTGCACTGTGGTCGACTGATCGGCTTACAGACTCTCTCACTACTTTCATGAATGTGTATTTTAATTGATTTGCCAAAAACAACACAAACCAAACAAAGTTACAGATGGAATTGACTGATATTAATGTTAATATTATTTTTTCTATTAGATATGGCAACTATATCATTGTAAAGTGCAGATCTGAGATCATGACAGCCATAGATTAAATTTAAAAAATGTATCAAAATTGCTTATTTCCACTTCATATCTGTGCTTTTGCACAGAGGCATTGTAATGTGTAGACTCTGATCAGTAGCACAGTCACATATTGGTCTGAAGGTTGAGTTGATGACATAACACAACGCAGCCATGCCCTTTGAACCCCAACAGGTTCTATTTTGTCAAACACATTTCCCATCTGGAGTGTTTTGTGTGTGTGTGGGTGTGTGAGTATGAGTGTATTTGTGATTATGTGTATGTTAGTGATTATGTGTGTGTCCTCTTGCTTGTCCCACTTTCCCGTCCAGCCAGGACAGTGCGGGGGGGTTTAAGAGGGGAGGGGTGCAGGCAGACTGACCTATTTCCCTCTCACTTCCCCATCCCATACCATCCCTGTAGCTAATCTTTGTGTGTGTGCATGTTTGTGTGTGGGCCCACGCGTGTTTGTGACCCCCATGAGACAATCGAGTCTGCTAATCTGAGCAGTGATCTGAAGGAAGCGAGCTAGAGCGGAGACAGAGAGACGGAGGGTTTGTGGACGGGACTAAAGACAACAGAGGGACACAGAGAGGGTTCAGCTTGCTGATTGAGGCCGTCAGTCTAACCAGCAGAAAGCTAATGAGTGGGTCCGATGAATAGAGACTGGACCAGCAGATGGCTGTAGCCACATGGTAGTCCACAGAAGATGCCCAACCATGCCCCATCTAATCCACCTGCCACACTGTTTGGTCTTGTTTATGTATTTTCACAGTAATTTGATAAACGTTGCCTTAAAACTCTGTGCTGTAAAGCAAAAAACAGAATTACAATGTATATATAAGATTGAAAAAACAGGATTAATAAACTCCTGTCCTACAGAGAGTAATTTTTTCTACTCTCATTCAGTCACACTCCAAACTCCCACTCTATCTTGTTCTACCCCCTCTCATATTGAACAAAATAGTCACAGTATATCATAAGGCAGACACTTTTTGTACTGTAACCCATCATAACCTGTCAGTGTTTAAATGCTGAGTATCAGATCCTGATGTAAAATTGGATTCTAACAGGAGACACCAGGTGGCGAGGTCACTTACAGGCTACATTACAAATCAATCCTTGGCCCCTCGGGTGCCTGCTGGACACCACGAGGTTGCATAGACTCAACAGTACACAGTCATATACACACACATCTACACATGCAGCTGAATTGATTGATTTGTAGGATAAGGTGACTCATTTGCAGATGGGAGTTTGATGATGATGACATGAGCGTGCCACTCCACTTTATCAATGAATATGCAGATTATTTATGTAAATGATTAATTTATTGTTTTGTCTAAAAATATTCTGGAAAATGCTTCTTATAATTTCTCATAGCCCCAAAGAATGAAAAGTATATAAAACTGTGAAAAAAAATAATTATACGCACACAATAAGGATGCTTCTCCATGTTGTATGTGAATTAGAATATACCATTTGATAACATTAGAACTTTATTCCCATATATACACATTACAGTTTTCATTCTCTGTAATTAGAAAGCTAATGTCATAAGCTTTCAGAGAGGTGCAGGAGAGAGGTGACAAAGGCAGAGGGACCTCATGGAGAGCAGCAGTGTGTTAGGACACCATGTCTGTAAATCTGTGTTTGTGTACTCAGAGCAGGAATACATTAATGGATACACTTGTCTGGGACACGACAGACTCTTGTAAACACACTTTAACACACACACACTTGCATCTAGTAAGTGCAACTGAACAAGCCTCTCTGCACACATATGCACATGCACCCTTCAAAAGTAACACAATAAAGCCATTTTCAGATTTTGCATGAACCAGGCTGGATATGGCGTACTCATTAAACATTAACTCAGGATACATTAAGGCTGTGGTCTGCTCTGCTGCCTGACGCCGCTTCTGTTGTTGTGCTCAAGCCTCCTGGGTTTATCAGGACGTTGTGTGACAGAGGAGGATGGGGAATACGTGCTATCCCCAGGGCCCTTGGAACATAACCCCATCGACTGTTGTCCTGCCCCCCCACCACCACCCTTGGGTCTCACATCATCCCTCTCTCACCTCTCCGTCGTCTGCCCCTGTCTCTGTCCCATAGGGCACACAGCAGGCAATTGGGAGGGGTTAATGGGGGACTAAATCATGCAGATGAAGCTTCTGTTATGAACGTATACCTGCAAATGTATAGCAGTATCACCCAATTTCAGAAATGAGCTGCTGGAAAAACTGTCATCCTGAGAAATAACAAATGACACGAAAGGGTGGAAATACATTTTTTTTTTCACTTGCTTTGCAGTTTGTTCACCTCTGGCAGTTTCACTTTCTATGGATATTTTTGCCCCTCTCACATTTGCCCCAGTGTGCTGAGAGCCGGACAGTAACAGATGGGGTGCTAGCAGCCATCTTTTACTCAGTTAGGTTGAGCAGGCACATGGGTGGGTGTGTTAATTAGCACAAACCAGTGTATGTATATGTGTGTGTGCGTGCGTGAGTGTGAGCGCGTGTTACAAGGGGCACAATAGGCATAATTATCTCTGCTTGAGAAGCCCAGTTGGGAGGGGAAGGAGGGTGGAAGGGTGGCATGGAGAGGTGGAGTTCAACAATGGCCCAACCACAGGCTTTGTGTGTACAGAGCAGAGGGCTGACAAGTGTCGGCTGTTATTGACTATTTACACACTATTACACTCGCCTGCTCACGTGCACTTAACGCAGAAATGCACACACTCTGACGCTTCAGTCGGCGTTTGCTTTTTTTCCTCTTTGTCTCTGTCAAAAACACACAGGCTCACACAGACACACATATAAACGCACACACATGCAGCACGGGTATGTTTACAGTGCATCAGTATATCAGTGTCACTCAGAGTAAGAGGGAATGATAGGAAAGCCCCTGCGAGCACATCACTCTGACAGAAACCTGGCCACTATCTAACCCTTCAAGCCGGGTTATGTGAGACTACATAAACTGAGGGAGAGAGTAAGGGAGAGTTTAGGAAGTTTCTCCTTTACTGACAAAGTATCAAGATTATTCTGATTCTTTTATCTGTTTTTTGTTTGGTTTTTTTGGTGATGCTAATGTTTTACTGAAAAGTCTTATATGGAAAACTTCTAAAAATAGACAAATCCAACCAATCCAAACACTTTCATATTGTTTTCCCATATGAAAGCACTTTGAACTTTCCCCCAAAATTGTTCTTTATACAGTTAAATTAAATAGAAAAAACACACAAATCAAAACTGTTTTAGCATTTTTTATATATTACAGAAATCAATATTTAAATTATAACTGCAATTTTGAAGACATATAGATCTAGTAGAAGAATCAAAGTAACAAAATTATAAACTTCATACAGACTTATACTTTCAACAAACACCAATAGATAGCAAGTAGCAAATAGTGGTCTCTAAGCAGAAGCTGTACCACTACCAGTTTACAGTCCAGTTAACTAATGTGGTCACACTAGAATGTAATAGAAATAAGCTAAGAAATAAGCTAAGCTAATAAGCTATGAGAAAAAAAGGAGACTGAAAAAAGTAGTTTATCTTGATATCTGCACTCCTGATCAATCAGAATATTCAAATCAGTCATTGTTATTATTATTATTGACATTTTTTATGGAATCAAAGTAGCCACAGAGTCCCTGGTGGCTTTGTAAGAGATATCTGTTCATCTGTACTTCTAACCACATTCACAGTCATTAAGAAAAGTGAAAGCAGGAAGGCTTGTGTCAAGGCTTAGTGTAAAAGAGTTGCAGGGTTTATGTGGCCTGGATTGGGTTAAGAAATAGGATTGAATTAAAGAGGTTTTACCCCTTTTTTCCTGCTTCCTTCCACTCTTTTGTTTAGGCCAACGTAAGAGGGATTACAGCGAGATTATGGCAGGATCTACTAAGAAATTGTATTTAAGGAAATGCATGTTTTCTCAACTGCTTGCAGCAGCAGTAGCTAGAAATTGGGTTCACTTTTCTATCTTCAATTCTATGCTGTTATTATTAAAGACAGTGATTTGCTGTCTAATCCTGGCTTTCTACAGTTCAAAATGTATAGGTTTAAAATGTGGCCCCATCATATTTTATCCTGAAATTTTATCATATTTGATGTTTTTTATCATAATTGATTACTGTTAATGTTAGTAATAGTAATTTTGAATCATTATTTCATTTACACACACTCAGAATAAACACATTCACTGTGATTTATTCTGGTACAGTCAATTCTCTACTTTTGTGACACTCTATCAGCGATGGAGAGATTCTTATCCATGAATGCATTTGATCCTTTACAGTCACATGAGAAGGCATGATCAGCGATTGAATGGGATCCCCTGTGGTCATCCAAGTGCCGTGTTCCTACATGACCTCTCAATCAGACCTATTGATCCGCTTCACTATTAGCTGTCCAAACATGCACAAAGGCCAGATCAACATCACAGACCCTGACTTACTGCAGTGTGTGTGTGTGTGTGTGTGTGTGTGTGTGTGTGTGTGCGTGTGTGTGTGTGTGTGTGTGTGTCTCCACGCGTGTGCGTATGTTTTTGCTGTCAGTGTTCACTTTGACTCAGATCT
>VUQK01006226.1:1158-23529 GCA_015106715.1 Bujurquina vittata | reverse complement strand
AATGCAACAGAGAGAGAGGAGCACTCATCTGAAATGATGCATGGCTGACACACTGTGAGTGATAAAAGTAATCATTCTAGATGCCATCTTTGGAATGAGGGTGTGTGTGTGTGTTTGTTTGTTTGTTTGTGCATGAATGCATGTATAGAACATGGCTACTAGTGAGTCTGAATTAGTGTGTGCCTGTGTGTTTGCCTGTACCTTTTGTGTGTTTGACGGCGTCTTATTAAAGTGTCATTTAGACAGACAGTTCTCAGAGTCTGGCCCCAGGCAGCCTGATAGATTGTAATCATGGAGTAAATTACTACTTTCCCAAGCTGTAATCACAGGCTGTGTGTGTGCATGTGTGTGTCTGCGCGCGTGTGCGAGAGACTGACAAAGAACCTCATCATTGTGTGGCATGTGTCTGTTAGGAGTCGAGTGAATATAATAATCGGCCTGATTTATTTACCGCTTACCTTGTCATTCATCTGTGCCCACACACCGCCTTTAGTTTCACTAGATTATATGCTCCATGTTATACAGGTGATCTTCTCGATACATGGGCTATTAAAAAGGTTGGCAAGTAATTAAGTTATTGTTCTGGACTTTCTTCTTTTTTTTCTTCTTTTCTTTTTTATAGTAAACCAGTGATCCTCAATAATGAACTTCTATTTTAATCATCATGGATAAGGGACAAAGTCAGCTTTAATGCTTTCCTTGGTCTATTTTTTGTTGTGACTTAATGTGACTTACTTCTTACAACTGTGTTTACTCTGAACACCCAAATTTTGCAGTTATGTAAAAAAGTTATCTAAAAAAAAAAGTGCACCATGATCCACTGCTTGAAAAAAAAAAGTCCAGGCCTTGGATGTCACAGTGATGACGGCACTGTCTGGCAACACTCAGCCCTGTTGAACTGTGACTTCAAACTGCTCAAGGTCTCTATCTCTGCTGCGCTTCCATCACTTGACTATTTTAAGATACCGGGCACACACACATGCACACACACACTCATAGATACACACATGCGACAATTATAAGCGTTCACATCCAGTCGTCTTCCACCTGAAAAGCACATGCACACACATACACAGAGATTCCAAATATCTCTTGACCTTTAGCAAAGCATACGATGACAAGAACTGTCTTTCCTTTTAACCTTCTCGCCCTACTCTTCTGCGGTTATCGCTACCCTCTCAGACTTCACCCAGATTATGTCTCTTCACAGCTCGGCCACTCTGAGCAGAATGTCAGCTCAAGAAACGGAACAAAATGAGCCAATAGCACACGTCATGTTGTATTTCTGAGTTATGACTAATGGCAATTAAAATCACGGGGTTGAGTAATGAGTTGTTAAGAAAATAAAATGGGACATTAAAAAGGGCACAGACTCCTGCTATTAGTAATCTGATAGTTCTATATTACACTGCACAGTTTTGAATTTATTACCCACGCCTGCATTGCAGCTTACTGTTAAGCTTTAAGATGGCATTGAAGTATTGCTTATGATTAAAACAATCACATTCCCTGCTCCTCCCCCTGCTTTAAAACCTACAGTGCTTAATTTCCTTCGGCCTTGTGCATTTGGCGAGCTTGGTGGTAACTTGATTGGTCAGCTGTGTGCCTTTCCTGTCTGATGATTGGATTTGGTTCTCATGTGTCCGGAGCACACCCCAACACACCAGGATGAAGCAGATTAACTAGATTTTGTGTTTTTCTGTGCTCTCTCTTTCTCGCTCCATCCCTGGCACTGTTATTGGAAGAAAGTGATAATTCCCCTGCACTTCAAACACAGCCCCCTAACTAAGACTCCGCTTAAGTCTCCTCCAAGGAAAAGCTGCCTGCCTGTGCACAGATGTCTCTGATTAAATTGTATCTCAGAGAGAGAAAAAGAGAGTCCTCCTTGCAGCTCCCCCCATCCTTTATGTCCCCCACCCCCATGTCTCTCTATCTGTCTCTCTGTTAGCTTGCTCAACTGGCTGTTGCCAAAAGAGCCTTGGGCAACGAATAAATTGCTTTGGTTTCAACAGACAGAGAAGTTGGCCGAGACAAGCTGAATCAGTGCATTAGATGCGAAGGCCCCCTCATAGACTGGAAGTTAGCCTTTAGCACAATCATTGACCGTGAGTGATGATTATGTCTAATTGAAGGAGACTTTCGCTACCTGTAACACAGCTGGGGGGCCTTGAGCATATTGGACAGATGAAAACAGGCAGGGAGAAAAGAACAGGGCGTTTGTTATAGGAGATGATGGAGGGGAGGAGATAAGAACAGAAATTACTTGGAGCAGAAAAAAGAAAGAACTGTTCTTATAAGTGGCATATCCAAGGGTCTATGTGTTCTTTTGTGCAGCGTTAATAAAATTGAAATTGCAGTAGTCAATAAATTAAGTGTAACTAGCCAGCATTCTTCTTTCATTCAAATCCTGTGGCTGTTTAGCTCTCGGCACTTGGTTAGTTGAACACATTTGTTGCTACTGTAGAAATGCATCTGCTTAAAATCTGCTTCTAACAAGGAAAATGCGCTCAAAAAAATTAGTGCAGAAAAACAGATTTCTAGTGTGCTTCATCACCTTTCAAATCATTCCCAAAACCCATAAAAACAGTGCACATGAATGCAGACTGGACTAGAGCTGAATATACAATATGCAAACGCTTCTGGGCAATTCAGAGAGAAAAAAAAATCAATATGTTCATTGTGCATTGGGAGGAAAAAACACATACACTCTCCAAATTTGAACACTGGAAATAATAGGATATTTTCTACAGGCTTTATTACAGCAAGTGTTTGGAAGTTTGTAAATGTTCGTGCAACCCTGAGCCAGCGCACATAAAGTTGTGCATATGAGATGCATGTGTGTAGGTGAATGTAGATATGCCTGAATTTGCTTGTAGGCCTCTGTATGTGTGCAGGAATGAATGGTTGAGCTGAGCAGATAAGTGCCAAAGACAAAAACAGCCATAGTACCCCCCCTCCCTTTCCTTCCATGTCCACATGGCACCGGGCTCCCTGGCATGAACAGTGGCCATGGGAGTCGCTTCAGATCATCTAGGAGGGTATTGGATGGCCATGGCTGCCTTTTGCAATAACCTGGCAAGGTCCAAATTCATTAGGGTAAAATTTGGCCCTGGCTGCAGCGCTGTAGTGCCCGTAGCATTTGGCCCTGCTGCGCTGTGCTACGCTAGGCCGAGCTGCGGAGCGTTTTTGCTGGATCCAGAGAGAGCCATTAGTGGCTGCTTGTGATGATGGTTATGCTCCCCAGTGTCAAACACAGATAGTTGCCTTTGAATGATTTGAGCGATTACCCTTTTCACACACGCTACGGAATAATAGGCTAGGTGAGAGAGTGGAAACAAGCGAGAGAGGGGGGGTGGGGTGAGGGAGGAAAAAAAAAAGAAAAAAGAGCCCAAATCTGAGTGGAGAGCTTGATATGAAAAAAGAGGATTCATTTTCATTTTATGAATTTATCATTTCAAGTTTTGTTTCCAGTCTCGCCCCTTCATTCAGGCCATATTTATCTGTCTGTTAAAAATCAAATTTTTAAATACAGGCACCAGATTTAGAAAACAAAACAATAGCAGTGCTAAATGCACGTGGGACAGTTATCAGTAACAATGCATTTCTGTTGTATTGAGGAAAATACAGCTTTTTATTTTTCTTTTGGCAACAATTTGTTACACAATCATGATAGCTTTGGACTGCTGTCATGCTACATATATTTAAAGATTGTTACTTTGTATAACAACAATGCTTTCTGACAATTTTACCAAACAACGGTGTCATTTGTTAAAATAAAATGAGACTTTTTAAGCAGCTCACTGTAGTGGAACTCCTTGCACTGACTGCATTTCACTTAACCACTCATTCAGACATCAACTGCAACCACCTTCTCAACTGTACCAAGGGTGCATCTGTGTGATGAATGAAATGCCAAAAGGCCTAGTTGCTGACATCAGAGCGCAACGTTGAATCAATACTTTGCCAAAAAAGAAAACCTGCCCACCATTCAGAGTTCACAGTGTGCAGTTTTTGTGCTTCTTTCAGGTTTTGGTCCTCTGGGGTTGCTTGCTCAGTTGAAGTTAAAACTGATCTGATCTGAAAGTTACAGACTTTTCTTTAATCTTTCTGTCTGCCTTCCGATGTGAAATCCAGTTTTGTTGTGCTTTTTAGAAGCGTCTTTGTTTTTATCTCACTCATAAGCTCTTTGTTTTATGTCTCAGATGGTTTCACCTACATAGCGCTGGTTGCTAACACATTTGTCTACATTACTAATTTTTTCGCTGCCTCTTGGTGTTTGCAGTGGCAACACATCTTTTCCACAGTTTTCAGGTTTTTCTTTGTTTGTTTTTAACATTAACTCTGGCATAGCTGCAGTTCCTGAAGCAAGCTGTGGAATGACTGAAGTTTTCTTGTCCCAACATGAATTTAAGCTGTTAAAAATGTAAGTTCCTCTCCACAGAAGTGTCAGAATACATGCAAGCCAAGGACGTAAATGCATATAAATAATTTGAATTAAACCAAAATACTAGTGCTTTTTCTGGGACTATTATTTTTTAGAATTAAAAATATTCTATTGTGTGGCCCTCTCTAATTGTCTGCTCTCTTTACTTTCCCTGTATTGCCTGCTGAAAGGATTTCCAAAGTTTGCACAAAGTGCTGACGCTTGGTTATTACACTATAAAGGTAACAGGTGACAACAAAAGTGTAGTAATATGAGTAGATGTGACAATCTCACATGACTGCAAATGATACATACTGAATACTAACCAACTGATGGCACTCTCCCATCACATATAGAGCCAACAATACAGTAAGTACACATTATACAGATTGAGAGCAGTATTCCTCGAATAAACAGCTGGCAAAGAGGTCAAGCTGGACAACACCTAACAATGATAACTGAAATATAGATTTCATATCACAAGATTTCTGCAGAACTACTAGATTTAGATGTGCTGATTAAGCCAATCACGCACAGTCCTCTGTGTCAGTAAGTACCGAGCACGTACTGTACGTACCCGTGTGCCTGCACAGGATTGTGTAGAAAAGGCAAGTGTGAGTGTCCATGCATCAGTGTGTACTTGCATTCATGTGTGTGTGCACATGCTAACAAAATCCCATTCTGCTGTACAGTGCAGCAGGGCCATAAACAGGGGGCACCTCTCCTATTTGATAACAGATAGGCTCCCGTAGGATCAGCCATTATTCCTCTGCATTTCGCAGAGCAAATGAACTTGACAGATGGCTGTGTCACCCAAACCCTTGACTACCAACCTGATTATGCAGAAAACAATACAATAGAATAGAGCAGGGGAATCATTACCGGAGGTAGGGATTGTGAGCTCGAGAGCACACCCCAGCACCTCACCCACATTCGAGGACAATGCAGCACAGCCCAACAAAATTACACTTGTGAAATTGAACAGCAAGAATGAGTTTAACATAAACTGGGTTACGGTCAGGCAATCTGTCATCAGGCTAAAGCCATTGTCTAGGGCTGCTTGCATGGCATATGAACCCATCCGTCATCTGTGGCTCCATTAATGGCTGCTGCTCAGGTTTTAAACTGTAGAGGTTTACTTACTGGGGCAAGGCTCCCCTGGTGCCTGCGTATGCTTTATGAGGAATGTGTCATTTTTTGAATTGGATGGGCACGTCGGCGGGGTAGTGACTAAGTGAGACTAGTGTTTGCTTAGGCCCACTGTAAATCTTTAGAGATGAGTGTGATTTTTTGCTTTGTAAATCAATTCCTTCCTTTAAAAAAAAAAAAAAATGCCTTTTTCATCTTAACTGTCATAATCTCAAATATTTAATAGGATTTGAGAATTCAGTCATGGTCATTGAGCTTTCAATCTGAAGCAAAGCATGAAATTCTTCAAAACATGAAACTGCTTTTGATGAAAAATGCAAATAAACAAAGCCAACAGGTGTTGCACCTGGAGAATGAACACAAAGAGACAATAAGGTGCTGAAGCACCTCCCCTATGCTACAATTAATTAGTTACAATTAAATTTTGTCATATTATTCGCTATCTGGAAATTATAGGTATTGTACAGTTGTGTAAAAAGAAATGTTAACTTGTAGTTCCAGTTCTGCCGGTGCAAGGGTTTTGACAGCGTCTGATTCAGCTGTTTCATTTGGGACCAAAGGCCCTGTTCATAATTTATGACAGTGAACGAGCCATGAATGGCTTTGGCTTTAGGCTCTTTTTTAAAAGGGTTTTACTTATGTTTTTTTCTTCTTTGTACATGTGTGTCTGTAAGCTTGCTGCTTTGTTTTCCTAATTTTGTGGGGCAATTTTTTTCTTCTTGAAGAGTAACTTTATTTGTTTTTAAATTTCACAAAAATACGGATCATTATACTAAAACATACTTTAAAATACTGTCGTTCAAACAAACAAACTAAATCAAAGTGCTTTTATTGTTTTCTTTGCATTTGCACAAGAAATATTTTTTTCTTTGTTTAAAAACCTGTTGTCCAGTGAGCTTCTGCCCTTTCCCTGAGGCATTTTTTAGCCTTCATCCTCACCACTTGCAAAAATAGAGTCCAAATGAGTCTGCATTGCCCGCATTCTCTACGCTAAGATTGTGTGAGTTTCATTAAGTTCTTTGAAAAGGCAAAATAGACTTTCCCCATCACTCAAAACATCAGGCTGTTAGGATAGGAAAATGAGGTGAATGTACCTCTTCTTTCTCAGCGTAACGTGAACTTCCATAGTGCAGTGGCAGGGTGTGTTTTACTACTTTAACCTCATACCCTGAAGTTGGAGGTTTAGTCAAAGTATTTGTGAAGCTCGCAGTGCCAACAAAGCTTAAAAGGCTGTGAATGTCATAAATAAGAACTCTGAAGTCTGTAGCAGAAAGTTTGTTCAACCTGTACCATTTCCCCTCCCGTCAGCAGTGGTGTGTTTCCCTCCCTGTGCTGTTGACAGTGTGCCACGCTGCATTGCCAGCTCTCAAAGCAAACCAACAGTGGCCTTGCATCAGTTTCGCACCCTGGTGTTAGGTGTGTACACACAGCAAGTCAAATCAAAGACCTTGTTGTGCCTCGGCACAGGGCGAGTTTTCAGTGGGGATAAATAAACCTTAAATAGGAAATCTCACACTGTCTTGTAAGAGGGCTCAAGAAGGCACAGCATTAAAAGAAGCAAGCAAGTAGTGAGGAAAAGGGGGGGGAAATGCTCTCTTTAAATGACTTCGATCTCTGGTGTGATGAATCACAGAGTTGCAAATCCCTTTTTAGCTAATTGCTACCAGCATGTGAGATTTCTCCCCTGCTCCTCCTCCATGTTCAATATCAATTTTCAGGGCCGACAGAGAGAGATAGCCCTGGTCCGTTCCCCTGAGTCTCGCCAGTGGCTTCGCTGATAAAAACTGCACTAACAGCACTTAGCTATTTCAGAGACTGAGGGAACTGACACACAAACATCTACGCACACACACACACACACACACACACACACACAGACTCTCTTATTCACAGCTGTGTGTGGTAATGAAGGAGAAAAGATGGGCCAATCGAAGTGAAACAGGGAACAGGCTGGTGTCATCTGCTCTGTGACCTTCTGAGAAGACTGTGTGTGTGTGAGTGTGTGTGTGTGTGTGTGTGTGTGTGTGTGTGTGTGCGCGCGCTCTCCTCAAGAAGTCTGGAGGTCAGACCTGTGCTCACTGAAGGGAATTAACATTTGTCTGCTTCGCTAAGGACAGGCTGTCCCCCATGGAGAATGCAGGAAATGTGTGCATTTTCCATGTGTAATTAAGGGTCATGCAGCAGCATTTTGTGCTCTGCAATTAGCATTCATATACTCCACGCTGCATTTTGTTTTCCTAAAGAGAAATTACTGTAGTATATGCCTGTTTCTGTTTCTGAATTTGTTATATGTGTTCGTTTGAAGCTGTATCTCATCTCACATTGGGAGTCATTTAAACATGGTTTGTTGCGCAGCTTGAATTACTAAATTAGTGTAGACGCCATCCTTTTCCTTTTCTAATACTTATTGTACTTAGTGTACTATAATATTGTGGCGTAATTTTATGTTTGGTTCTGAACTAGCAGGTGTAACACGCTAACACTGGCAATACTGTTACAGAAGGTCTGTAATAATCTTAGAAATTCAAAGGAAAATAAAGCAATAAAAAAGTAGAGAAAAGTAGCATCTAACAATTTGAAACCATAAGACAATACATTTACCATAATCTAATTTTCCACAATTTAGCAAAACCAGCTGTAAAAAAAGGAAAAGAAAGAAATATAGATATAAATAATGTGTGTGTGTGTGTGTGTGAGTTTCCTGTGGTCGTTTGCCCTTGACCATCCCCAAGAGAAGCAGCACAGCAGAAATCTCGACACCTTCTGCTCCACATCCTGCCTTGACAATTAAAGCGCCACTTCCGCTTCAGAATCCATCATGGAAATGTGCGAACCCGCTGTACTCCAGTCAGTAGCATAGCTATGCACTTTATGAGAGTATTTTCCCTGCAGTGATTTGGCCACATCCAAAAGTGACACAATTGGGTTTACATCTTTGTAAAAAGGTGGTGCCAGGAGCTTCGTGACAGCTTTCCAAAGGCCGGTGAACTCCTGCAGCTTCTGATAAAACCACTACAGCAGCCTGCCAGTGGTTTGCCGAGCTTTAGCTGGGTAACCGTCAAAGAAACAATTGTTTCAGTTACATATGTTGCGAACAAGACACACATTTTATTCAAGAGATGTACTTGTATTTTTAACTCTCGTTTCAGAAAGTGTTTGGAAATTATAATGGGTTTTAACCAAAACTGATGGTGAAAAATACCCAAAAGGTTATTATAGCTTCCTCTGCTGTGGACTCTGATGCTGTCTCAAACTGACAATGAGCCAGTTTGTCCCACACAATTAGCGATCCCTTCTGGGAGACTTTTGTACACAGACTGCCAGATTTCAATTCTGCGACAATGAAAACCTACAAATCTGAACAACATATGTTTTTATTCTCCTAACTCATTATTTTATCACACAGTTCTTTGTGATAAAATGAGACTACCCTTTTCCTTCTGTATTGTATAACACATGTGAATGAGTAGTTTAAATCGTTTCAAATGGCATATTAATATTGTTCCACAGCTGCAGGTTATTATCGAGATTTTCCTTTTCTTTACCTGCGCTTCAAACCCTTTCATGTTTTTGTTTCATTT
This sequence comes from Bujurquina vittata, assembly GCA_015106715.1. NCBI lineage: Eukaryota > Metazoa > Chordata > Actinopteri > Cichliformes > Cichlidae > Bujurquina > Bujurquina vittata. Next base: position 14,376 of record VUQK01006226.1, on the reverse strand, counting down.
GTGGCTAAAAGGCCTTTCGGGGGACTAAAGTCATCCACTCTCCCGCCTGATTATGCAAAAAGCTTTTAAAGAGGTAAAGTGGAGAGAGGTTTGAAAGGTCTGTGGCCTTCACACCCTACTCTCTGTAACCCTCTGCTCTCTTCTTTACTCTAATCTGATTTCTAGTAGACATCTTTGATCTAGGCCTGGGCCAGAGTAAAGCAAGCTGCCTCTACAGATGAAGTGAGTATGGAGATTAGCAGCCTTCCCTTACAGCTTTAGTGGCTAATACCTGATTAGGGCCCAGAGTCAGCCAATTGTCTCAATGCTGGCTATCAATACCAGCACTGGCTCTAGAGGGAGGGTGGGGGTGGTTGGATTGAGTAGAGGACGAAGGGATGGAGTAGTAGTGTTGGTAATATTGGGGAGAGAGGGTTGGGATAAAGGTTGATTCCGTAATGGATACTCATTTTATCCCACCCCACTAAGAAGATTAGGCCTTGGGGTGTCATATTAGCTGTGCTCTCTGGGCCTTTGGTGGTCCATGCAGCTGGTTCTCCTTTCCCATTTTCTCCTTCCCCTCCTTTCCTGTTGTGGAATATTCTCTTGCATTACACAGTACTACTGGATCATGAAAACTGAGTGTTAAATATCCCCTTTTCCCTTTTTAAAAAACAGCAGGACTGATATGTTGTAATGCTTAACATCTGCTTTAAGTTAAGAGAAAAATCCTCTCATCTTTTAAGCTGCACCATGAATACTTTTAAATAAGAGATTGGAAGACATTTGATGTATGAGGTGTGATACACTGCAAGTGCATTTTGCAAAAAAGAAAAAAAATAATAATAACAATAATAAAGTCTGATGGCGCTTGCCAAAAATGACACAGCCCTCTGTTCATTTTCTAGGTCTATCTTGCTTTTCTTCTGAGATGTAAATTATGTTTAGGGAGTGTTGAGTCTTAATTAATTAATGCCTTATCATTAATTCAAGCCCAACACAATCTTAAGAGTTCTGTTACATCAAGAGCAGAGTGCTGTGAGACATAGCTGGCAAAGGAGCCAAACAGGAGGCCATGAAAGTTTAAAAAAAAATGTGTTTAAACATCTCCTTGCACTGAAGGACTGTTGCTTTGTCTCCGTCTTGTCCTCTGCCTTGCTCTCTTTAAGTCAGTGAGTTTAACAACGACAGAGCAGACCCATCTGTGGACAACAAGCATACCCAATTAGAGCGCTGAAGACAGGCAAATGCCTTTTTCCTCTATTAGTTGGGTTTACAGTTACGCTCCAACTGGTGCAAGTGAGTGGTTATTAGTACAGTGTACAGCTACCAAAAACAGCTATAATATAAATACTGTATATTGCAGTATTTAAGAACAGCACTTTTTTATAGTTGCTAAAAAAAATCTATAGTCTACAGAAGGAGGCCTTTAGGTATCAATCAATTTCAACTATTTAACATACAGTAGTTAGAATGTAATTAAAGCTATTCTATAATAAAGAGCTCTTTTTTGTATAACTGCATGGGAAGAAAAAATACAATTAAAAAAAATACAGGCTGGAGGAAAGACAACGACAAAGAATGAGAAAGGTGTGAGATTTAAGGAGAAGCTCATTTATCTCAAATGCATCATTATACTAAGAGCTGTATCATCCTCTGAAAATATGCCGCTACTTAGAATTTCTTCCTCTTTGTTCTACGCCCCGTGGTTCAACACCTTTCTCTGTGTGTGTGAAAGGAGTGGCCGAGGCTACATGCTCGCATGGTTCTGTGTGTCTTATTAGTGCTGTTCAGAACCTCTGAATGGGAAATAAAAATAATAACAAGTGATAGAGATTGGCGCCATGTGTTCTTAACAGATGCAAATGAGTAATTCCTCTTTATCTGAGTTCTTTAAAAATTGCTCATCAAAGCAGCCAATCATCTGGTATAGCTACCTGCTAGTTTAAATACTGGATGTATTAGATTAATTGCTTGTTCTTGTTTTTGAAGTCCTACAGTGTCTTCTTCTTCTTAAAGAGGTGTGGGTATTGTTTTGCTGTTGTCGGTGGTGACATATTAAAGGGAAAAATCAACATAGCTAGTCTTAAGTGAGTCTTAAGTCTTAAGTTTCTCAGACCGTGGGTACTGTGTGGAAATGCAGCAAAGCTCTTCTGAGTGAGATGCTGTGAAAGAACTTCCTGTCATGCTGAGAATGGTCTCTTAACAATGCCCCCATCCATAGGTCACGAGGGGTCACTGAATGGTTTAATGTATATGGTAATAATAAGAAAATATATGATATGGCCTTTGCAGTAGAAGGCTCTCAATCTAATTAAATACATTTTGGAATCCATCCAAACCTAAAACTCCATCCGTTCATCCATCCATCCAACCAGAGCTGGCAGACCAGACATTGGCATTGTACGATACATTTTTTTATTATGCTGTCTAGAAAAAGTTCAGGGCTGACCCAAAAAGAATATAAAGATATATACGCAGCACTGGGAGAAAATGCATTTAAATTTCCTGCACTGCTACACACTCAAAGTACACAACAAAATGTATTTAAGGGCCAAAAAAGTGGATGCTATGCATGATATGTCTCCTTTAAAATTAGGTAAATACCACATCGGATGAATTAAAGCAGATGACATATTACACTTAGTCTTTTTTTAATTCAACAAAAACTCAGCTAAAATGCAGAAGCAGTAGGTGAAAAACTAAGTACAACCCATGATTCAACAGCTTATAGAATCACCTTTAGCAGCAATAACTTGAAGTAACCCAGATATCAAACGACTCCGGGCGGCTCTGCCTTCAAGTCAGCAGATCGGCCCCACCCTGTCACTCATTTCTGGCCCTCCAGACAGGATCCAAACAGCAGCTCCCTGTTCTGTTTTTTTTGGGGTTTTTTTTCAGTTTCAAATGTTACCAGCTGCTCTCACACGCAAAGCTGGGACTGCTCTTTTCTAAGGTAAGTACTGTAAACTATTCTGTCAAATATGCTTCACGTGTGGCATTACCTGTTCAGTAAAATGATCATGGCACGAGATAATGAAAGTAACTGAGATTGTGGTGGAGTTAGTTTATAGCACATTAGCTACCAGCATATTTGCTAACACATTGTGAAGCTCTGAGAGGATAAAAGTTAAAAAAGCCACTCAAGCACCATCTCATTAGTTGATGTTTCTCCAAGCTGAGCATGTGAAGGATTGTACTGACCCTCGCCAGGACTCAATGCGGGTAAAGTTAAGCCAACACAGCCTGTTTTGGTTCTCCAAATTCAAATATTAGAGCATCCATCAGATTAAAGTGGGTGTCATCGGTACAACTGCTATGTTTTCAGAGTTTGAGCACCAGTTTTGACAGAAAGTTGATTTTATTTTGGCCATAAAATTGTGCTAATTGAATTTTAAACAGTTTCTTTTTAAAAAGTCTTCATTTACGGGCAGCTACTGGGTTACAAGATGTTAAAGAAAATGTAAAATCTGATGATTCTCCAGGACGCTCTCAGTCAGCCTTTTCCCCCTGATTCCCCCACACTGACACATGTTTGATCTGTTAAGACTGATTTGACTGAGTTATGATCTGAAAAGGACTTTATTTATTTATTTTACTCAAATTCACCCGCTCATCATATTTACGTGACCTTGAGCTTATACATAATTCAGTTTTTGCTTTCTTGTTGCTGAATGCTCCTTTCTGTACACATAAATCCTGTCATTTACCAGCGTTAAAGAACAGTTAAATAATTGAAGAGAATCTGGATGTTCATCTGAACAGACGCTAGGACATCGAAAAGTCATCAGTTTCTTTCAGACAAATCATCTTTGTTAATATCATACATCTATGTTGTGTTGCAGCCTGCAGCTCACTGCTGTTGATCTTATTCAGGACCATCTCATCTCTAATTATGGTAAATACAATTTGAACTTTGCTTCAATGTTGTGTGAACATGGTCTGCACGACACCTGGAATCTATCACTAACTAATAGACTGCAAAACCACTAGTGTCAGTCACCTAATCTTTTCTTCCTTCAGTAGTGGGTCAGCAGTGGTGAGTTTTTCCACCTTGTAAAATATGAATTATAAATTAACTATGCAGTGCTAACACTCTCTGTTGTGGTGTCTTCTGCTGTCATGTGCACAGGCAGGTGGATGACCATGGAGGAGCCTGAAGGAAAAAGGAGGATGAGCTTTGATATCAGGTCAGGTGTGACAGGAGTCATTATCTTTTTTTTTTCCTCATTTTTTAAGTTTATAGGTGTTGTTGCAGGTTTGTTAACTAATCTTAAGAAAGGGTTATGGGAGTGAGTCTGTGTTACCTCGCTTGTGTCTGTCTTGTATTTTCCTGCTCTTTCTGGCCATTTGACAGAAATGTATTTCTGAAATGTATTTCTGAGAGAGAGAGAGAGAGAGCCACCATCCTGGCTCCTCGTTCTTTGAAGGTGTCGGAGGAAGATCAGTGTGTTCAATGGAGAATCATTAATGTGTTGCTGCTTGTGTGACCACAGATGCTGAGTTGTGTTTCCCAGGCTGCCACTGATGGCACCCTAAAAGCCTTCAACCTGGAGCAGGTAGAGGATGCTCAAGAAGGTGTGCTGCTGTCCCTGTCCAAGAACATGGACACTTCCAGAGCTTTTTCTTAGACATGTGAAAACAGATATCAGTTATTTTATGTTCAGAGATGGCAAACAGGAGGTGAAGCAGTTTCTTGCACGATGACTCAAACACAGCTCTCAGTGGTTCTCACACATTCACACTCTTTCTGTGGGGTGGCTGGGGTATATGTGGATGTTTTATAACTCCAAAACATGAGTTTAATTGCCTAAAACTGATGTCTGAAGATTTTGAACTTTATTGTTAAAGTTAAAATGCTTAAGATCAATAAAGTTGTTGCCAGAGTTTATGACCATTTAATTTTTTAAGTCATTGTTCAGTAAACATCACACTGATATGTTGCAACAACCTCACTTTTTAGTGAGGATTTCATTATTTCTGCTTTACTGGATAAAAAAAGTTTTATAAGGTTTCCAGACCAAAAATAAATAAATAAATAAATACTTTGCATTCATGTTCCCAGTGTAAACATTTATAGTATGATCCAATGTCAGCCTTCATTGTTAGATGACTATTAATATAAACCCACTTTAACTCTTTAAAATTTAACTAAAAGTGGCCAAAGATACCACTAAAAGTGGTATTTCTGCTGCTATTTGTGTACATAAACTTTTTTGTACACACTATATTTTAACATATTTGAGTAATATTAACATTTACAGGGTTCTAGCCAGTGGTTGCTAAGAATTTTACCGGTTCTCTATCTATCAGAACTGCTCTATCACGGCAATTAGCAAGCAGGCACGTACCCTGCACGCCACCCTGTCACTGATGTCACTGATTTTTTTTTTCCTCTAGTAAATTACTGCACTAGTATTATTTCACCACAATTTACAATTTACCACCAGACATGGCCAGATTCGTTCAAAATGTGCACGTACAATCTCGCGACGGTCCTCTTCATGCTATATTTTCAGTTCAATTACATTTTATTTTTTTATAGCGCCAAATCACATGAAAGAGATGCCTCAAGGTGCTTTATATTGTAAGCTAAAGACCCTACAAGAAGTACAGAGAAATCCAACAGTAAAAACAGCCTCTATGAACAAGCACTTGGCGACACTGGGAAGGAAAAACTCCCTTTTGACAGGAAGAAAGCTCCTGCAAAACCAGGCTCAGGGAGGGGCAGTCATCTGCCGTGACCAGTTGGGGCTGAGGGGAGAGAGAGGACAAGAGACACACTGTGGAAGAGAGACAGAGATTAATAATAAAAAAAATGATTAAATGGAGACTGGTGTATAACCAGAGTGAAAAGAGGTGAATGAAAAGAAACATCATAGGAACCCCCCCAGCAGCCTAGGCCTATTGCAGCATAACTAAGGGATGGTTCATGGTCACCTGATCCAGTCCTAACTAAGCACCTTACCAAAAAGGAAAGCTTTAATCCTAATTGTAAAAATAGAGAGGGTGTCTATCTCCCAAATCCAAGCTGAGAGCTGGTTCCACAGAAGAGGGGCCTGCCTCCCATTCTACTCTTAAGTATCCTAGGAACCACAAGTAATCCAGCAGTCTGAGAGCAAAGTGCTCTATCGCGGCGATGTAGTACTATGATGTCTTTAAGATAAGATGTGGCCAGTTTATTATGTGAAAAAGTATGCGAGAAAGAATTTTAAATTCTATTCTGGATTTAACAGGGAGCCAATGAAGAGAAGCCAATATGGGAGAATTCTGCTCTCACTTTCTAGTCCCTGTCAGTGCCAATGTTTTCATTTATAACTATTCTGTGGTAGATTTGCTGGCTTGCTTGGGGTCATTGTCATGTTGCATGACCCACTTTTGGCAAAGTTTTAGCTGTCAGACAGCTGGCCTCACATTTGAATCTAGAATACTCTAGAACTCTGTAAAGCGAAGCTGTGCTGTGATGTTATTTTTGGAGAGAAGAGGCTTTCACCTGACAACCCTTTCAAACAAACCATACCGAGGACCAATTCGAGGACCTCAGGGCTTCATATTAGTACTCTACAAACCAGTAGGCAACGGTGGGACTTCAAATAATGGACTTCATACTGTTTGGAAATGGCCTTATAATCCTTCCCAGATTGGTGGGATTCCCAAATTTATATACAGTCTATGAGACTATATATAAAACACACACATACACAAACTATGGCACCCACAGCAGATAAGATAATGCATGCACTTCTATGACCCTTCCAGCGACGCTTCTCTCTAATGGGACATAGTGGATCTAAACAATGGCAGCAAAATGCAAATGCACAGCCCTACAATTCAGGGAGTCCATTAGACTCACAGGTTCTGAGTTTTCCTCGAATTCATCAACCCATCTGTACCTGCACTTACATGTACTGTAAGCGTTCATGTCAGGCTTCACTCTGAAAGTGTTCATTTCGTGTATCACCACATTGTCTCCGGTCATTTTACATGAGGTACTTAGTAGCTTTCCCAGTCCTGAGAAAAACAAAGTTGGACTGAATACCAAATCTAATTTTATGATGGTTACCTTCCAGCCTCCCCTCCCACACCCCGACCTCCGTTAGTAGTAGCCATAAACCCATTTAAAGTCCCAAAGGAGAAGCCCAGTTAACACTTCTGCTCCCCCATGGTCAGCTAATGAGAAGGGGCATGCATTTCTACAAACCCCTTCCTCGCTCTTTCTCACTCAGCCCACTCAAAGTGGAATCGATCCTTGATGTCAAAGGCCTACAATTTCTGGAGTACGCAGCCCAGAACCCCCAAACCAAGCTCCCAGCAGAGCCAAATTAGCAGACCTTCAGCACATCAGAGCCTTAATAAAATATAGGTTACTCTCTGAGACTTTAGCCTCTATTTTAACTCTTGTGCTTTATGACCACACTACATATTTTCCGGTTTCAAAGCTAAGTCTAATGAGTATATCATATTGAACTTTTGATGTACATCAAGAAACCATTTGGTGTCATTATTTTGGTGACCAAGTGCCATTGATAAGGTGGCACAGGAAACTGACGGGCTCTTTGTTATTTCATTTCCATTAATAATCTATGATCTTCTTGTGTTCCTTGCCTCTAGAATGGTTGCAGGCTGTTTACATAAATTGACAAGGATGCTGAAAAGGCACGCTGCGATTTTTGAAAAGTATTTTAGCCCCCAGAAGACATGATAAAAATGGTATTTATTAATTGGATGGTACCCGGGCTCTGTTTACATATTTCAAATCCATTTATTATGTTTTCTTTACTCAGCCATGGAAAGGCTTTTGACTGACACAAATACATTATTCTATTTGTGTGTTATGTCCCATGGGGATGTTAATTTTTTTTTTCTTGAGTGAGTAAATTTAAAGGAAATACATCACAAGTCTAACACCCAAGGATGATGTCTGTTTTTTTTCTCTCCCTCCTTTGCTTCCATTTCCTTATGTTTGCATGTGCTCAAAGAAAATCAAAACCATGGTACAGTTGAATATATTAATTAAAAGCAATGTTGAAAAAGAAGACAGAGGAGAGCATTCAGTTTATGCTTTTAGGTCAGTCTGCAACCAAATTATTTGTTGGCAAAGGGAGCTCTTAGTTTTGTCAACAGCCCTCATATTGGAATTCATCATTCTGAAGGCAAAATAGGAAGGAAGAAAACAATCTATTCTGTCATTTATTATTCTTCAGTAATGAATTCTCTTCAGGAAAACTGAGGAGCTGTTTTTATCTGCCAGGACCATTTTGGGGGAAGGATGACTGATATATTTGCTCTGGTTGACAAGCACTCATTTGACTAGTCATATTTACTTCATCACTTGACAAACTGTGGACTTGATTATCTTTCATGTGAACCATTCAAATGTTTTTTTTTTTTTTAAAAAAAGCTTGGAACATGACAAGGACAATCACAAGTGCTAAAGAGTCATTTTCACCTTTCCTTTGAAGCCCAAAGACAATGCAGATTTTTCTCATCTAACTTGAAAAAAATAACTTACAGTTTAGCAGTTGTCTAAACATAAAACTCCTAATAAGCATGCACATTCACAGATATATTTGCCACTCCATTTCTGAGCCACGAGAGCCTCTGTTAACATGGTGTTTGTGCTTTCATCCACCAAGCTTGTTGTAAACGAAAAAGTGAGGGAAAAGAATCTTCAATTTGGTGAGCACAACCTGAGTCATTATTAAAAATGACAGTTGAACCTGATGAAATTGTATTCCCAATTGAAAACCAAATTACTATCAGGCCAACATGATTTCCTTGTGCTAGGACCATACTAATTTTGTGTCAAAACATCGGTAAATGTATTTAAAAGCCATAATAGCTTATTACCATGCAGTCTTCCTTCGCCCTCGCACGTGGACCCTATTAATCTAGAACTTCGATTTGCATGTAAATGTGGTCAACTTTCATATCATCAAAATACATGAGTCCTACACCATCAGCAGGCCAGCGAGCCCTGTTGGTGTGTGTTTGTGCATGTATACATAAAAATGTGACCTGCAAGCTCGCTTAAAATCTATGCAAGTGTGCTTCTATATGCACAAGCTATTACTGATTTTTTTTTATATGCATGTGAGAATGCAGATGCAGGATTTAGTTTTGAAATAATGCATTGAGGTTTTATGTGCAATTACTGACATATATTGGTCATTTCAGAGAGGACAGGCAGGGTGACAAGATAGGAAGAGAAAAAGAGGAATAAACGTGTCATAGTGTGACACCAATGTCTGAGATGCCTGAGAGGACGGTTGCTTCTGTTTAAGAGGCAGAGTATGTGTGACCTGACACCGGGATCAACAAAAATTCTTTATTCTTTTTTTCACACACTAATCATCCTGCTGATTGTAGTAAAGGCTGAAGAAATAATTGCCTTCGGTTTTGTGACTTGTCCCAGTTTTGCAAAGTTTAGGCTTTATTTTTTTTAAATCTGTGTGCAAACTGTCAGAGACAACACAAATGTGACACAATTTAAGGGAAAGAGGTACAGAACTGCTTTAAAGCTGTTTTTTTTAAACTTTTTTTAAAGTTTTCCCTGTTTCTGCATCAGCGTGATGATGCCATGAACCTGAGCTATGGCTCCAAGCATCATCTTACCATCTGCCCCAGAGACTGTCAGGTATCAGTTGCTATTAACAAGGATAAATATATTTATTTTGCTACAGACAGAAAAGAATTAGCTTAAAATTGGTAGATAACACATTTTTATTTGATAATGAGACGAGTGACCATGTGTAAATTCCTGCCAACACTTTACCTGGCCTGGATAGAAACCCTGACAACTTTTCCTCCTAAACAATTACCCTCTCCTTCACATTACATCGTGCTCATTGCACTACATACCACAGCATCTGTAGCCTAATTTCCACTCCCTGTTCCCAGATACCGGTAGGTGTTTTACATGGTATCATGACAAAATTGTCCTCCTGCCCTTGTTCCTTCGCTACCAACTGTGATGTCTTTATCCAAAAGTAGCCAATCACGTAGTGACACGACAAGCCAAAGCCCTGTCTTTAATTGAAAGGATGTGAAACTGAAATGATGGATGGATGAAAATAGATGAGGAATAAGGTTAAGTGGAAAAGTGGAATTAGGATGCACGGGTGGGGCAGAAAAACAAACCAAAGGATGGTGAAAGGTATGACAAAAGAGGATGTAAGAAAGGAACACAAGAGAAGGATGGATTGGTGGTGGAGTTCTGGGTGTGTGTGTGTGTGAGTGTGTGAGTGCGTGTGTGCGGGGAGGGTGATATGAAAGCCATACAGGAAGCTTTAATTGGTCCCTGTGTCCATGGATTCATCATTATTTCACATGCTATGGCACCTTTGCATGGATAACTTACCTGAGGCCCCTACAGCTGTTTGATACAGCAAAGGAGAGAATGACTAATTTCACTGGACTCTCATTTTACTGATCTGTTCTCTGCTTACCGACATCAGTATTCGCAACACAAACAGAAAGGTAGATTTAACCCTGGCACATGAAATATTCAACACTCTGGAGTTTTTACTTTGAAAAGAAACACAGAAAAGTCCTATGAATCATACAGTCATATATTTCAGAATTCTACTGTAAAGAATATCAGCTTTGCTATATTATAGATCTCACACAGAAGATATCCAACTCTGACAGAACAAAAAAGGTAGTTTGAACTCTGATTGCTGACTTTGCTAAACAAACAGAGGAAACAGTTTTATTGAAATTGCTATACTGGAAAGCATAAACTGTTCAGATTAAAAATGTTGGTCTATATTGAGCAAACACAATCATAAAGTTATAGTAATCATATAAGATAATTACTCTACAGTAGCCCATCTCTTCAAAGGATAAAATAACAAAACCATTGTGATCTTTGAGAAGTACATACAGCACTTCTTAAATTAATGCACTGAAAAAAACAGGCACAAGAGAAGGCAAATATTACCTTCCTGTGGTGTAACCTATGAGCAATGTTGATTACACTCACTAAAGAAGCAAACCAATTTTCCATCATTATCCTGTAAAATATCATTTGATTGGCTGCTCAGTGGCAGGGGTCCCATGTGGCTGCAGGTCTGTCGTCAGGCCAAGGAGGAAAACACACAGCTTCTCACTTTTTCTGTCAAAACTGGCTTAGCCCAAATGGTATCACTTTAAATGCCATGACAGTGGAAGGTGGAAGGGAGTGTGATGGGCCTAAGGGTATACATAGACCCAATATGCTAGTGACACTGATACAAGTGTAATTCTAGACTATTAGAGTGACACAAGAGATTCTCCCAACCCATAGAAACACACACACACACACACATATTCACACACAGAACCCTGAAAACGAAGCAGCTGAGGCGGCTGGGGTGGGGGGGGTGTAACGTGGAACAGGCTGTCATGCCATGAAAATTTAAGAAATTCTTTAACCTGGCCTTTCCTCATCCCCTCCTCCTTTGAATATTTTATAATGCCAAAATGATTTATTAACTTGAGACAGGTACAGCTCAGTAGGGCCAGGTAGAGCCACAGGGACAACAGCGGGGTAAGACCCACAGGGTGCCACATTGATCAAAAGGCAAAGGAAAAAGGCTGGTTTCTACCATATTTTACAGGGGATATTATTTTCACTAATGTTGCTCCTTTTTATGGAAGAAGGTTAAATGAGATTTTTTTTTCCTTTTAATGTGTATTGTAATGTAATGGTTATTAGAAAATGGAAGACAATTTTCATTTTAACTTTGTAGCCTGCTGATTAATGTTTGCTATTTCAACTAACGGCTGTTACACTGTATCAACATCGGTCAGGGAATAGTCAACTATAATTCCATTTGTTTTATGGCTCATGATTGCCAGAAACACCATTTGGTCAAAAAAATGTCACAGAGGTCACAAAGCAAGGGTGTGTGGACTCTTAATACCTCAAACAATTCATGTCAGAGAGAAAGAAAAAGGAAAGACAAAGAGTAGTAGGAAGGCAGAGGTGAAAGAAGAATTATACAACCAAAAAGAGGTAGAGAACCATGAACAAATAAATGAGACAGAAAGGGAGAACCATCGAAATGGAGCTAGAGTCAGGGAGCAGTGAAGCAGATAGGGCCCATGGGAGCCAATGAGAGAACAAAAGCGGCCCTTCTGCTAATTGACTGCAGAATTAGCCCCATCTCCCCCACTGGGACTCTGGTGAGGCAGTGGCAGATGGAGGCAGACTGGACACCAGAGCAGAAAAAAGGCCTGCAAAACCTGCCGTGAAGCTGTCCACAATTGTGGGTCACAATACTGCATCGTGCTCCTTGTTTAACAGGACACTGCCAAGCACAGAGAGAGGATTGAGAGGGCTGAGGGTGGGATTAAAAAGGTCATCAGAAGAGGATGGGTAGGGCAGGATTATTATTACAAATGATTTATTTTTTCCCCAAGACTGCAGTTATAATAATGGGTTGAAAATTTACTGAACTAATATGTAACTGTAAGCAGAATCTTAGAATCTTTAATTCAAAATGTTAGTAAAACTTGGCCAACTTTAATCTTATATAAGATGTTACACTTCATTTTAAATATTCATTATCAAGCCATATCTTTCCAAATAGTGGTGAAAAAGAACCAATTAACGAATAAGTTAGTACACAGTTTTGATAAATTTGTGGCTGTTTACATATTTTTAAACAAACATCTATAGACAAACAAAGAAAGGAATAAAGAAAAAGACAAAAACTAATCAACAGGTTTTTCTGCTAGTCAAATGTCACACTTCCTGTTTGTTTCATTTCTATTTTATTGCAACTGTAATACTCTCTCTGTGTTTCTCTCTCTGTCCACAAACGTTTGTCAGCTGTTAGAAAAACAACAATACTACAGCATGCATGCAGACAAATCTGTATATTAATTTTGCTAGAAATAATAGGGGCAGTAATCCACTTTTTAACATTTAAACACAGTAGCAGAAGTATATTCATGTGCGTAGCTGCAAAGTTCTTGCAGCCATTTTTGCAGCAAAGTGTGAGTGTGTTGTGTTAATATGTTTGCTAAAGTCATAAAAGTCCAGAAATGCATTTAAGAGCATTTTCTCAGGTAATTTTGAATTTTGATACTAAAATAATAATAATAATAATAATAATAATAATAATAATAATAATAATAATAATAATAATAATAATAATAATAATAATAATAATAATAATAATAAATCACAACAAAAAATAAACTAAAAAAACTATTAAAATATTTATAAATTTTCACTATCATAATAACAAC
>VUQK01006221.1:12938-24084 GCA_015106715.1 Bujurquina vittata | reverse complement strand
TCAACACCCGCCGTGGGCCTTCGCTATGCTTTGTTTATATATATATATATATATATATGCCTAACATATGTGACCCAATTTCCCCACGCTAGCTAGAACCAATTTGTATTCCGAAGATTTTTTTTCTGCTTTGCTATCTTGTTAGAGCACAAACAAATATTTTCAATATTGGGTTATGAAGGTCTGCTTGAGTTCTAGTTTTATATTCAAAGTAATTGTGGAGAGAATCTGGACATATCTGAAAAAGTCGTTTTATTCCTCCAAGGTGATATTATATCCTCAGTTGTTTTATTTTTGTTGCCTTACTAAAATGCAGTTTTAGATTCTTACCACTAGGTGTCAGGATTTAAACACTAACAAGTCTAATACAAGATTCTTTCTGCAGTTGCAAGGTACAACAGAAGCGAAATGGTGTTTTGCCTGGAACAAAACGAATCCATACGAAAATAAGTACAAATAAAGTTAAAACAATCTAACTGAAACATAAATATACTAAGGTATAAAACAGCAACAATACTGTACAATTAAGAGTGTGCAAAACAAGAATTGTGCAAATGTTCAAAGAAGGTCCCTGGTCACTCACAGTTTATTTAGTGTTCTCACAGCCTGTGGAAAGAAGCTGTTGAAAAGTCTGCTGGATGTTCAGCTGATGCTCTGGAACCTACCCAGATGGTAGCAGGGAGAACAAGCTGAGAGATGGGTGGTAAGGGTCTGGTGGCCTAGACGGGAAGAAGCAGGTTCATCATTGAGAGGACCTTGGTTTGAATCCCCAGGCTGGCATCACTGTAGGCCCCTGAGAAAGGCCCTAACCCCCCAGGTTGCTCCCCGGGTGCTTTCTAGCTGCCCCCTGCTCCACGTTGTACAGTGTACTACATTGTCTATGTGTGATAGGTAAAATGCAGAGACTGAATTTCACTACATGTAAACGTATGTGACAAATAAAGCTCTTTTTTTCTTCTTTTAGGATATCCGACACCCTATGGATGCAGCGCTCACTGTAGATGTTAAGCAGCAAGGGGAGGGGGGGACCTATAATCCTTCTGGCTATCTTCACCAACCTAGTCAGCTGATGTTTCTCGAGGTTGCCAAACCAGGAGGTGAGGCTGTAGGTCATAATACTCCCAATGGTACAGTACCTGTGCAGAAGGTGGTTAAGTGGACGGTGGGAAGACCTGCCTTCCTGAGACTCCTAAGTGGGTGGAGCCACTGTCGGATCTTCTTGACAGTGGCTGCAGGATTGGTGGTGAAGATCAAGTCCTCTGCCAGGTTACCATCAGTTCAGTCAGTACATAAATCAATGACCTTGCCGCCAGATCACACGATCAGTCCTGAAGTTTGTTTACCAGCCAACAGCCTTCCACTCAGTCAGTGGGCCAGCTTGCCAACACTGAGCCTGCTGCAGTTGTTATAGCAACAGATGAAGTGTTAACAGCATCTCTAGGCATTACTTTGACGCGTACACGCACACACAGCAGCTAATTGCAGGACTGAGTAGCAGGATTTCACACAGGCGCACACACAGTGAAACACATAAGCTCTCATTCCCATTATTACTAAGGTTTCTACCAGCTTTATCTTGTTTCCATGGCTCCAGGACACACTGAGATCACATTTACACCACGCAGAGCCGCAAACTATTGCTGTGTAATGGACCAGTTAGTGTTTTCTGGAGGACTACGCAGATCATAAATAACTCTGAGGAAGATGGTGTGCTGTTTGCCTTGAAGAAGCTTTACTTTTTGGAGAAATGTAAATATCTATTGACAAACATAGAAGTTGGATATCTGTTAACTGCTAGTTTGTATCAATCAGTCATTAAATCATCCATCTTGCAGAGACCTCTGTCGCCAAAGAAATGATTTAAACTAACTGTATAAAAAGAATCCATTTGATTGATCTATGTTTGTAACTGACAAGGCAAAAAAAAAGTCAAAGTATAATATCAGTCATACTTTTCAAGAAAATTGGAAAACTAGTTTAAGACACAGTATCTGGTCTTCATGCGTAACAATCATGTAAATGATAAAAATACAAACAGGTTTTTTGAGTATGTGCTAGTGTGTGTTTGTCTCTCAATCACTTCAGAACACAGGAGGCTTGTGTGGTTTTGTGATTTTCATGCTGTGTTGTATCAGAAGGGGACATTAGAATAGTCTGCATTAACTCCATACTGAACTCTGTTACACACACGAACACACAAGCAGAATCAACAGGAGCTTCAGCAGGGGTGAGAACTGAGGTTTCTCTGGCTCCGTGGCAATCAGTTTGAGTCAGATTATCTCTCATCCTAAGCACCTGCTCACCTTCACTGAAAGGATCTTTATTGTCATGTGAAAACCTTTAATTCATTGTTACTGCTTTTAAAATACTGCATTATTTTGTTTTTTCCCCCTATTTTTCACCATAAGAGAAGTGGTGGTTACTTGCAGTCCTTCCTTTATGTTTAAAAACATCTCATAATTTATTCTTTGTGTAAGCGAAAAGCCAATAATTGATTTGACTGATATGGACACGCATAAGCTTGCAGGAGCCATGTATAGACAGCTTTTGGGTACTTGAGCTGACAAGGCATGATTTTCTTTGTCACAAGCGTGATAATTACATTATAGCACATGGCAAGGATCCACATAATGAAATCCCACTCCCTGAGAACAAAGCAGGGCAGAACTGCAGCTCGAGGAAGCTTGTTGTTTTATGGTTGTGATTCATTTAGATCATTTACCTAAATAAAAGTATGAATGCCATGCTTAAAAAATGTTTAATTATATGTTGGAGTTCTTAATTTGAAAACAAAAAAGAATAGTTACAAACTCAATGCAGAAAAATACCCTGTGCGACTGTTATCCTATCCTAACTATAATAAATTGTAGCGCTTATTTTTAATGATCATCACTGTGTAAACATTACTCATATATATGACTGTTTTTAACTGCTACACACACACACACCACTACTGTGTCTGGTGGGTTGGCTGTATGATTTTATAAGATCAATAACCTTCCATCCATTGACTTCCGCTTATCCTGTTTAGGGTCGCGGGGGGCACTTAGTGGGCACCCCATTAAGTGCGTGTCTTTAGACTGTGGGAGGAAAGCAGAGTACCTGGGGAAAACCCACGCAGACACGGGGAGAACATGCAAACTCCACAAAGAGAGAGAGAGGATGCAGATTGGATGGAGATTAGAAAACCTATCTTCTGTGTGTGTGTGCGTGCGTGCGTGTGTGCGTGCGTGTGTGCGTGCGCGTGCGTGCGTGTGTGTGCGTGCGTGCGTGCGTGCGTGTGTGTGTGTGTGTGTGTGCATGTTTACTGGATATGAATGATGATTCACAGATGACCGGGAAAAGTCTCCGCATGACACATACAAAAGATGCTGATGCGAAACTTTGGTTTGACTGATCGTCTCAACGATTAGTTTCAGAGATTAAGGGAGATGGTGAACAACAGTTTTAATTCAAAAATAATAATAACTGGTTCAAAACAGCTACAAGGGCATGCATGAGGAAGTGTCCAGCTCTATGTGATTAGTGGCTAATTCTGTAGTTCTTTCAGTGCTTGCACTGATTCCTTTCAGGATCTCTGGTTTCTATAGCCATCAAACACATGCTAGATGAATTCTCCCATTGCTGTGCACCAAGACAAAGGCACTGTTTCACAGCAAGAGTAGGTCTCCATGTGCTGCAAAATGGCTGCCCTCTGCTCCTAAAGTCTAAGATAGGCATTCAACTTCAGGGGGATCAATTCCTCTTATCTCCGTCTTACTGTGTAAATCAACAAAATCAGTGTTTATTAATTTTTATCTAATAGAATGTAACAAAACTTTTTCATATACAATTTTATCCTGAGTTCCTAAATATTGGCTCCCTGCAGCAATATTGAGTTTAAAAGCCTCTCAAACACACATGTGATATAAAGCTTTGGGGCCTGGACTCCATAGAGCTGAATACTTTTTGATCTCAAGCCTATTATGGCCAGTCATTAAAGCTGAAAATGAATGCTAACTATAAACATTCACTGGAAACTTTATTAAGAACACAATCTAGTATCAGGTTGGACCCCCTTTTGCCCTCTGAACTGTCTTAATCCTTCGTAGATATGCGCTGGAACAGCTCTCATACATTTTGGTCCATGTTGACATTATAGCATCACACAATTGCTTCAGATTTGGTGGCTGTACATCCAGGAAGTGAATCTCCTGTTCCACCACATCCCAGAGGTGCTCTGTTGGATTATGTTCTGGTGATTATTTGAACATTGTGACATTTCATGTTATCCTGCTGGAAGCAGCCATCAGGACCGATACTCTATGGTCATAAAGTGATGGACATGGTCACCAACAATATTCAGGTAGGCTCTGAAGTTTAAATGATGTTCATGTGGCAGGACGGATTCATTTTTTTCCATGTTATTTACACCAGATTCTTGCTCTACAGAATTTGCTGTAATGTCACTGCAGAAATTGAGATTCATCAGACCAAGAACATTTTTCCAGTCTTCTATTTTCCAATTTTGGTGAGCCCGTGTGAATTGTAACCTACGTTTCCTGTTCTTGACAGGAATTGCACCCAGTGTGGTCTTCCAGACCATCTCCTTCAAGGTTTGCTCAAAGTAGTCTGGCCATTATCCTCTGACCTCTGCAATCAGCAAGGCATTTTCACCCAGAGAACCACCACTCACTAGATATTTTCTCTTTTTTGGACAATTCTCTTTAAACCCTAGAGGTTGTGTTTGAAAATCCCAGTACATCTAGAGTTAAATACTTAGAGCAGCTCGTGGCACTAACAACCATGCCACGTTCAGTCACTTAAATCGCCTTTCTTCCCCATTATTATGCTCGGTTTGAACTTCAGCACCTTATTCCATGCTCAATCATTGTGTGAATGTGAATTATGGAAAACGCAGGCCAGATTTCCATTTATTTTAGTATAATTCTGATTTTTACAGTGTCATGGTTTTCAAGTGTGTTAACCATAGTCAGAATATTCCATTTGTTAGCTCATTTTTTTTATCTGGCCTACCAGAAGTTAATACTCAATTCTGCTCATCAATGAAAACATAACTACACTTTCTAGCTATAGCAATAATCCTTTTTTTCTTATTACACGTCATATCTTACTTGAAGAAGGAGGAAATTCTGTGCAGCATTCGTCATTCCAAGGATTCAAGACCACAACCAATCAGCTCAGCTCCAAATCAAAATGTTTGTGGTGTCTTGTAAATTCCTGTGGAATAACTAACAGGAAACTACAGTCGCCAAAGAGAATTTCCTGAGAGAGGAGCTGCCAGGCAGTCTTTGAGCATAATTATTATTTTTTTAAATTCCTTGGCTAGATTCACACCAGCTACAGGAGGAGTCTTCATGTGGCTCTGCAGCATTCGGCGGGTTTTCCCTGCTTTCATAGCTGAGCGTGTGTGAGAGGGGCTGTTAAATCACTGAGTCATTAGGTGGAGGTGGATGCTGCTTTGTGACAAAACTTCTTAAAAGCCTCATGAATAATAGATCTTAGTGAAACAGCCAGGAGCGCACTTTTCAGTCTGAGGTTAATGAAGCTACACAAACGGAAATAAATGCAAACACACAATCACAAACACATTGAGCTTTACAAAATATCCAATCCTCCACAGGTCTAATCCCCCACAGTAAATGAGTATGTAAAAAAGTGTGAGTAAGCAGGCACTGCACGAACCATGAAAGGTTTTTATTATCTGCGTTAGGGTTTAATTGTCGGCTGAGGTGACAGGGTTAGCAGCAATGTGTGTGGGCTGCCAAGTAAAAGAGTTGGGTTTTATTTGAAAAGATCTGATTAGCACAGATTCTGAAGCAAATCCCCCTTTTTCGTTTTATGCGATTAAGAAAAGATAATGGTAATTAAACCAATTTTCTCAATCTTGGTGAGCTTCATTTATCAATCAGCTTAAAATTCTGAGGAATACAATTAACAAGAACATAATTTTCTACTAGTTATTTTTCATAAAACATTTCCTGTACTTATTTAAATCTGCTCTTCTTATTGATCATGCTTCTGAATGGTTAGCCACATAAAATCATGGTTCTCCAAGCATTGTGCAGAAAAATCATTTGCTCCTTAGCTCAAGGACAGCTAACTTTTAAATGGCAAAGGGAACAGCAGCACACCGTTTTTCATTCACAGCCTTTACTTGAGCAAAGTGACAAGCATTCCAACACTACTGTACTGTCAGGATTTATTGTCACATTTGAACAATGCTACTGCATGCTTGTCAGACCACTTTTGCTCAAAAACACACACACACTCAGTCCTCATTAAACAAATCAGATTTCAAGGTTAAAGATTAAAGCATAAAATGATCAGATGTGATTCATCAAGAAAAAAACAAATTTTTCTTCCTACAGAGGGAAGGTTTCGTTGACACGGCTTACTTTAAGATTTGAAACGATGTTTTAAGAGATCTGAAATACATTTGAATATAAAACAGGTATGCGACCGCATTAGCACTTCAGTGTGCAAGATCTAGGATATCAAGGGATTTGTAGCGTAATTGCTCGTTTGCTTTAAAAGATAAGTCTCCAAGTGGCACTTTTACTGTGCAAATATGAGCAAAGACACAATCAAACATTTATGACTGTTACCAGCTTCTGCTCACAACTAGTTCTAGACTGTACACTACACAGAGCCCATCTGTTAGCAGCAGAGTCTGCTTTAAATTGTTATATATCCACATAAAGATGAAATCTTCTGTGCATGTAACAGGCAGTCTTTTTTTAAACACTGGATTTTCAGCGTACATCCCTTCAGTTAAACATGTTCGGCAGGAAACAAGAGACAGCAGGTCCAGTCATGATCTCATACTGGATAGCCTCAAGCTAAAGCACCAACAAGAGTTACTGTTATTCTAAATGCAAATTATAACCTCTGCTTATCCAAGACAGCTGCTCTAATATGCTGAGTGAAAGTTTTAGGGGAATATATATACAATAATCTATTCATTCATTCATTCATTCATTAACCTATTCCTGGGAGGTGATCCAGATCCCTGGTTCCCAAACCAGCGATTGTGCTTTAATTGGCTATTTGGCTGCAGCTCCCTCTGCACACCAACGGGGTCATTCATCATTTGTTGATTAGGTGTCTGGACTTATCTTTCAGCCACAACCTCGCTGCTGATGCAGCTAAAAAGAAATATTGTGTGCTTCAAACAACTGGATGCATTTCTTACTTCAGTCAGCGGCTGCGATGACTGCACAAGTTCTTTCAACAAGCTCACAAAGTACAGTCAAACAAATTTATTTATGAGTCATTTTTTAAATTTGTTATCGCTAGAACATTTATTGATTAGTTACTCACAGTCTTCCTAAACCTAAACTAACACCATCAGTGTCTTATTCCATCCAGCCCACACTCCAAAATCAGATTTTCAGCTTATGTATGAAACAGAGAAATGCTGGGGCTTTTTTTTAAATTACTCAAATTATTAAACAATTTACAAAGTAGTAGGTAGTGTTCTGTCTATACCTGACCTTGACTAATCATTTGACCTGTAACTGAATAGTGTGTGTAAGAAATTTTCCTAGAGCTACAAAAAAAGGTGATGTTACTGTATGTTACTGTTACTGAAATGGCAATCTCACTCTATAGCACAATGTATGTTTTTCAGTTTTACGATGTGTAAAGGGGACCTGTTTCATTTTTTTCTGTTAAATTTATAATGTTAAATTGGTGGATGCTCAACTAATGAGGCAGACATATGTACAAGTAATATGAGCTAAAACCTCAAGTGTCAGCCTGCTCTAACCACTCCATTTCAGATGGTCTTTTCCACTCTTGAGTGTGGCCCTAGTATGGTCATTATAGGTCCCTAGTATGGCCATTATAGGGCTAGCCAATCAGAAGAAAGGTGTCTTAAAGGGAGGCAAATGGAAATTAAAGCACAGACCAAGGATGAATTGAGGGACTCCAACAAGGTCCAGTGTAAGATAAATCAGGATTGTTTTGAAATCATAATAGATGAGGGCCCAAGAATAGAAACAGGGCCTTAATTTAGTGTTCAGTTCTATATTTTATTACAAATGCAAAGTCTCTGACTTACCATTGCTTTATAATGTGTCTAGAGTTCTGTCAGATCAGGCGAAAGCAGCATTTTCTTACTACTTACCTTGGATATGATATCATTTTAAATTGTATATTGTATATGCTGTAGAGCTTGTATTTTATGGTGCATTTGTAGCATTTTGGGGATGTTTTGAGTTTTTATGGCAGCTACCTTGGCTAAGTCTTCCTTGTAAAAGAGATTTGATTTCCAAGGAACTTCCTAGTCAAATAAAGGTGAATGAATAAACACCGTTTATTAAACTATATAAATAACTGAAGAAATTACAGACAGATTAATTCATAATAAAAGCAATCCTAAACTGCAAATTTGATTGGTTTGAGCAGTCATTTATTTGACTGACAAATAATACACCTACAGCCTTTGCATTACCCACCAGGTGTCAGTAGCCTTCTTGTTTGCTGTCACAAATGTACTGCATGCTGCAAATGCAGACAAAGAGTATGCCTGGATCCGTAGCATTTATATATGCCAGTGAATTACCTAAGCACAAATTGTACCAAATATGCCACAACGTGTTAGAAATTAAACACTGGGTGTGAAAACAAACTTGTTTATTTAAAAAAAATGCTTCTTTGATACTTAAAATGATCTTAAGAGAATATAACTGCAACAGATGACTAAGTGTTTTCTAAGAAGCATGACTAAGAGCGTGAAAAAGTCTGAGCAGAAAGGGATGCGTTCATCAGTGCCCTACTTTTCTTGGGCTAAAGAGGCGATGAGGCGGAGGGAGATGCACGCGAGAGGCAGAGAGTCATCCTCCTAACTGCTGCGCTCAGTGGTGCGCAGGATTTGAACGGAGGCAGACGAGGGGGGAGCCCGGTGAGTGGCTAGAAATGACCTTATAATAAATATGAGGAGTAAACCGACGGTTTCAATCTGCGGATCGTGAACATCTGGATTTCCTCTTGTATTGGATATTTTCTTCGATAAAGTCGTGTTGGAGTAATATCCCCCTCTCAGCTCTGGACTCCTCTCTGTCAGCATAGATCTGCCAGTTTCTCAGCATAAAACCATACCTGGCGCAGGTCTCCGAGTCTGTCTTTAATTTGCAGATAGACAGCGATTCCAGAATACCTTCAGCTGAGGGTTTTTAACAGAAAATGTGAATCCCTGCGTTTCCCGTGAGGGAGCCGAACCCCACCGTTGGCACATGAAACAGCTGGGTCGTGTCTAGAAGATTGTGGATTAACGATTTTTCCCTCCTCTCCCAAGAAAGCCCGGACGTCTTTCAGTGGCCTGTAGCCACAATGAGCGTCGATTTGATTGAATTAACTACATGAGCGGAGTTTAAAGAAACCCATTTCTCTCCCAAGGAGTGCATTTAAAAAATAAATAAATTAAAAAAAAATTCCACATCTGCTGAATTAAACGGCGCCAGGGAAAAATGGAAAACGAGGTGTTCACCCCTTTGCTGGAGCAGTTCATGCTCACACCTCTGGTTTGCTGGGTAAGATCCCTAATTAACCATTCAGATGTGTCTAAGGCTGGCTAATTGATCACACTTTTATTGATTATCTATTGTCCTCTTTTCAGGTGAAGACGGTCGGACACTCGACAGTGACCGACGGCACCAAATTATCGGAATATATTGAATTAGTGGATGGGGTTTACCTGAATGAGATAATGCTTGAGATGTAAGTAGTTTGGGACACACATTCAGAAATATTACCCTCCATCCAGTTTGCACTGGCTGTAGGATTAAACATTTAATGTGCATGTTGTAACCATTCTTGGATGTATGCATTTTGCTCGGTGTGGGTGTGGAGGAAGGTCAAAGTGATACTCACCCTGAGGGCTTTTCTTGGGGTCGTCCCCACATGAGCACATTAAGCAACTGCAGCCTCTGTCCAGCGCTTAAAATGAATGTAGGCTATGCACAAAGGGACCTTGTATTGGGGGCAATGATGGGGCAGAACTCTTTGCAGATAGTTATTGTCAGGGGTGCTTTGGAGCCGTGCAGACTGTCTGCAGGCATCCTTGCTGCAAAGATGCGTGCGTGTTTTCTTTGAAGTACCCTACACTGTCATCTGCAGCAGACTGGAAGACACCCCGCCCCTGGAAGCTGCAGCCTCACGTTTCCTGCTGTGCTGTAGATTAAACTAGAAATAGTATCCTTAAGAAGCCTCCCTCATAGCAGGACAGTATCAGGGTGTAGACTGCACTGCAGTGCAGCAGGCCTACATTTGTTTTTGTTTTTTTCCTATTAAAAGAGAACTGTTGTTTATGCTTTGGGAGGTCCTTTGATAGTGGGAGAGGCTGGATGTTTGATAAGGCTGTGGAATTTCATGTTAAATTTGTCTCTTTCCAGTCACCTACTAATATATATAGCATGACAGAAGACAGCTTTCCATTCCTTTGTCTGGCTCCTGGCTGGCACTTCCCGCTAGCAGGACAATTTTTCATATTTTCCGCTAATGCTACACTCCACACTGTCAGCATTTATCCCACCGCCTGCTTGTCTAAGCACCATTCAACCCAGCCTGCTCCCACTGGAATTGATTTTCACCTCTCAAGAGATTATGTGTGGCACTTTCATATGACAACTTCTTGTCACATCAGTAGCGCTGGGGAAATCTATGGATATTCTGATCTGTCTTTGCATTTTTATTCTTTTTGTATACAGATTTACATTAGTAACCAGTGTGTAGTGTTTGAGAAGGATTAATGTGTGACTGCATTGCATGAGGAGCTGATTAACCCCCCACGAGGTTTCCTGTCTCAAGATGGTTTCCTCTTCTTCCTGTCCTGCCTTCTTCCACTGTCCTCGACCTCTTGCTGCTCTCCCCATCAGTTTAAGCTGCCAGTCTTCAGGTTTAAACTATCTCTTCGAGCTCTCTTTCCCATGCTTGTTTTCTACAAGCTGACATAGTTTCCAAATGGCGAGGCTATCTTTCCTCTTCCACACATTGCTTCTTCAAACAAGTCTGCTATATTTTTAGAGCCTTTTTCTCCTATGGGATATAGTATAGTGGAAAAAGCAACAGGAAGGGGGGGGGGGGGTTAGGGGGGGGGGGAAGGGAGAAAAGGTTTTGCAAAAAAGACAGAGAGGGAAAAAAC
>VUQK01006219.1:8893-21753 GCA_015106715.1 Bujurquina vittata | reverse complement strand
TCATAAAGTTAATTCAAGATATCTTTTTTTTAATTCAGACTGGTCATAATTCTAATTAAAGATATCTTTAATGTATTTTTGTACAGGAGATATATAGTTTTGACTAGTGAAAATTACATTTTAGATATCTTGAAAGCAGATATTGACTAGTCAAAACTAAATTAGAGATATCCAGAACTGTAATTTTGACTAGTCAAAATTCCATTTAAGATATCTCCAAATGAATTTCAGATATCTTGAATTAGACAGCTTTTCTATTTAAGATATCTTAAATTAACATTGTGACTAGTCAGAATGACGTTTAAGATATCTTGAATTGCGGAGCATTTTGGCGGAAAGTTTATCAGGCAGTTTGTTAAAACGGCCTGCCATAAAATCAGAGATTCTTTGCAGATTTCTGTTTGGACAGCTCAATACAGCACAAAGGGGCAATCGCTTAATTCAGATATCTAAAATTTTGACAAGTCATAATTACATTTGAGATATCTTAAATTATAATTACGGATGTGTGACCATTCAAAGGACAAATCCAGTGACGTAATTTGAAATATCTTGAAAGGAATTTAGACTCGTCAAAATGTAATTAAAGAGATCTTAAATTACCATTCTGGATAGTCAAAATGTAGTTTCGTCTAGTCAAAATGCCGTTTTAGATATCTTAAATGTAATTTCGGATAGTCAGACAAACGGATTAAATGCTAAAACGGCTTGCCATATCTCGTCTAGTTTCATCTCGTCAACGAAAACTCACACGTCTCGTCATATTTTAGTCATCAAAGAGCCACGAGTATCTCGGCATCGTCTCGTTGTGGTCATGAAAAAAAAGGTCGTCAGTGCAATAACTTCGTCATCGTTATCATTAACAAAAACAACACTGGTGCAGAGGTCCTCACACACAGGAGCTTTTAAAATAAAATACTTGTGTACAGCACCTTTAAGGATATTTTTGTAGCTACATTACTACAGTACTTTGAATAATACTAAAGGACAATATGTACATTTTAAAAAGGACATTTCACAATCGAGCTACTTTTTATTATGATTTCTGGTTAGCAAGCATTCTCCTTTAATATAGACTGATGCACCCCTGAAAAACATTAATAATGTATTTGTTCTTAAATTAATTCCTTCACAGGACAATCATACATTTTCTTTGCAACAGTAGTTTTTTTTCTTTTCTTTTACCCAAAGTCTGTGGACAGGAGAGAGTTGGTCATTCAAAACCCTGACGTCCTTTAGGGTCAAGCCCACATGGAAATGGGTGGTGTGTTATTAAATGCAGCAAACACAGCAGCACAGCATAACTGTGTCACTGTGTTAACGGGGTGTGATTTGGGCATTTAAAGCCCCAGTTAGGCGTTTAATATCTGACTGTTGTGACACTCTTTACATCTCGGCACAGCAGCCCAGTCTAAGCAGCTGTCTGTGTTCACCCCATAAAGCTGAGGGCGATGACTGCCTATGAAAAGGAGGAATTGGATTGGGCTGGTTTGAATTGTGTCCTTCTAGTAATTCCTTGATTCATTCTCCTTTAAGGTAGCCATTAGAATTATTTCCCTCGCTCCTCTCTCTTCTCCTTCCACCCCCTACAGGCCCTCGTCCTCCCCCGGCATCTGATCGATGGTTTGACCAACCATCCTCGGGCCCTTCATGGAAGCGCAGCCGCAGCGTTTTGCGGATGACAAGGCGCTCCACGATGAAGGATGCGCAGAACCAGGGCACAGCATACTCAGCCGTGATCAGTCCCTTAAAGTTGTAGCGAAACTCAGAGTAGTCCCAGGGGCAGGCGTCGAACTGGCGCAGCAGCAGCCCCGTACCAAACTCCCACAGGTACGTCCATAACGTATAGATGATGCAGCGCAGCAGCACGGGGCAGCGGCCACGCAGCTTCAGGTACATCTGCTCCACGATGAGGATGCAGGTGCCGTAGATGAAGAGCGCCCATACACTGGTCACGCCGGGGAACTTCCAGTTGCAGTTGACCACAAATTCCCAGGCCGCTGTGAACATCACCTCACAGAAGTAGCCATGGATGGCATACAGGTACCAGCGTGACAGCGCTGTTAGAGGAACGGGAGCCTCTGGGGTTTCCGAGGTCACCATCCTTCCTCCTCTCGTCTTCACACAGAATTTACGTCTACAGTAAAGATCTGAGGGAAAAGGAGAGAAGATGCAGGAAGATGACATTTAAGCAACAAGACTGTATCAGGTCTAACAATTTTGAAGTCATAACCCTTATGAGTCAGTGAAAGACTGCATATATAGCTGGTACTTTTTCAGCAGTATTTACTCAGTGTATTAATATTCATTAATCACTGTGGTGATTCTACTGTAGAAATATGTACAGATAGAAATGAAGAATCACTGTGGTGATCGCTTTGAAGCTTCTTTGTCCAGTCTCTCTCCCCCTCAGTCCCAACCTGGTTCTGCCGAAGGTTTCTTCCTGTTAAAAATGAGTTTTTCCTTCCCACTGTCGCCCAATGCTCGCTCATAGGGGGGCGTTTTGACGGCTGGGTTTTATTGTAGGGTCTTTACCCTCATTAGGACAGGGGTGTGTTGGCGTGCAGGACTGTAGCCTCAGGTTTATTTTGTGAAGTGATGATTATGTTACAATACATTTCAGGTCATGTTACAGAGTAATGCGAAAGTCATGTAACAAGTAGTCTAAGAACTTTTTCCATCAAGTAATTAAGTAATGGACTGAATTATTTTTAAGAACAGTAAGAAGTAATGTGTAATACATTACTTTACTGACTGTTCAGAAGTGGTGATGACACAAGTGTAAGCTGCCTGGAGCCTACAGCTATATGCTGTTAACTTCATTAACAACAGTTTGCCAGGACTGATATCTTGAGGATTAAAACTTTAATTGCAAATGGTGCCAAGCCATAGTTCAATTAAGGACAAGGTGATGAAATGCTGTGCTGACATCAGGAAGATTAAATTAGAGACTCGAGGGCTGCAGAGCACTTAAACTCTATTCCCCTCCCTCAGTCGATGCTATTTACTGAGTGACTGCGGGTGTTTCTTATGTAAGATATAGCTTCAGCATCTGACTACCTACATCATGTGCTCTTTTTCCAAATCCTGCAGCTTGACACACACACACAGGCTTTGGTATCAGGTATCAGAAGGCCCACGCAGGGCTAGATCCTTCCTCTATTTAAACACTGGATGTCCAATAAAAAAAACACTAAAGGCAAACAGCCTCACACTGGCAGGTTCAAGACCCACACAGTTTATAAGACCACTGTGTATATATCATCTGCTATACAATGCTTCCAGAGGAAACTGTGTCATACCAGCAATGATTATACAATGGATCATAACCGGTCTGTTAAATACAAGCGCTGAGCGAGGTTAGGAGTACAAAAGCTGGTTTGAAGAACAAAAGCAGATTTTTCTTTCTTTTCTTTTTTTATTTTGGCTCTTTATGCCTTCAAAGGTTTCCTGGGGCCCAGAGTGAGCCCATGGGGATTAGCACATTTCTCCCAAACAAGAAACAAGGGTTTCATGTGAGGAACTGGGCCACAGCAATGGACCAGTTGACCTCCCTAAACCCTTTATACCATCTTTTCACTGGCTCCCTGGGAAACACTCTCCTTCTCATCCATTCCAGCAATACTGGGTCAGCCAATAGTTGTAAAGCACAAGCTTTACTCTTTTGAGAGAACTGGTTCCTGTTAATGGTTTTAATGTATTAGAACACTTCCTTGGGACCTTTATGGAAATGATTGAGTATACTGAACCCCTTTTCACTTTAGAGTCTCAAATCTAAAGTGATCTTTGGTCATCTTTTAAAATCTTATCTTTAAAATGGAAAAACACTGAAAATGTGACACATTCTTAAATTCAGGCTTCTTAACTAGCAGATATATAATGTGTGAACTGGTGCCGATAGGTGGATCGTATCTGGATGGATCCAGGCTAGCTTGTTCCACTTCTTTCCACTCTTTGTGCTGAGCTACGCTGACTGAATTTGAGCTGAAGCAGTATATTTTATATTAAGACACGAGTGGTATGAATCTTCTAATCTTACTCTCGGCATGATAGTGAATTTACCAAAATTTAAACTGCATCTCTATCTGACTGTAAGTGAAGGACTGGGCGTAGCCACTTGGTGTGAAAAATTAAGCCAACACACAAGGTCACAAAATGACATTATCTATAATAGCCAGCAGGGGGCAATGCTTCCAGCTGCAAAACAGTTTGCATGAGGGCTATGACAAATGCTATATTGACTCACTTTCTCGGCAGGGGAGATGAGATATGGAGGACCAAAGGCTGATGCATGGGGAAAGATGAACCATGCCTGCTGGATGGTCTCTGGCACGACCTATACCTGACCCTTCCCATGTGATTTACAGCAGTCTATTGAAGCACAGCAGCAACAACAGAATTGTTAAAGTCATCCACTCGTCAAGTTTTAACCAAAGAGGAGTTAAAATCAGTTCTGCCCGATATGACTTAATTACAAAAGGAACATATACTGTGTATAGATGCGTTTTATTTTACTGACGTTAGGTCAAAGTAACCACAAACCACAAACTTAAGACAAATCAACGATCTGGTACATTCTTACACTGGCTCCCCATAAAGTTTAGAGTTCAGTTTAAGATTCATGGTCAGATGCCTCCCTGCTGATTAGTGCTTGCTGGTGGTAGCTTGGTCCAGGTTAAGGTGAAAAAGAAAATGTGCTTTGAGGCTCTGAGGTTGTGAAACACACTTCCATTAGACTTAAGATCTGTGGTCACTGCTGACCCCTTTAAAAAGAAGCATACGACCCACATCTGCAGGCTTGCTTCAATTTAATCTATTTATACTACCGTAATTGCTGTAGTTTATTTTATCTTGTAAAGAGCTTTGTGACTTTTGTTCTTCAACTTCTTCTTGCGTTGTGTAAATAAACTTTACTTCTTAAAATGTACTGGCTAGTTCAGCTACACCAAAAGGCCTGAAAGACCAGAGAGGACAGCTAAAGTGGATGATTGCAGAATTCTTTATTTGGTGAAGATAAACAGTCTCGAGCAGTTCAGTGCATCACTGTCAAGCTCTACAATCAAGAAATGCCTCCATGAATGGAAATACAGAGGTTTTACAACAAGGTGCAAACTGCTGGTTACACCCAACATCTAAAGGAGGCTGCATAGTTGGGAAAAAGAATCTTGGAAACCAAGAAAAATGAATGATGGGAAGAGAAAAGTATGCAGCAGAAAAACAGCTCAGGATCCAAAGCATACCACACTATCTGTCAAACATGGTGGAGCCAGTGGAACTGGTTCATTGATGATTTACTGATGATTTGACTGCTGGTGGAGTGTGCAGGGCTATACTCTCTGCTCAGATTCAGGCAAATGCTGCAGAACTGATCAGACAGAGCTTCACATTGCAAATGGATAATGGCCCAAAGCGTACTGCAAAAGCAACCCAAGAGTTTTCCAAGGCAGGGAAATTGGATATTTTCCCAAAACTGAATGCAGAGAGGCCAACAAACAAGCAGGCTGCAGTAAAATCCCCAGGAAAACACCTTAAAGGATGAAACACAGCATTTGGTGATGTCTAGACTTCAGGCAGTCATTGGGTGCAAAAGATTTCCATTCAAGTATTAAACTCCATCTACTTATTTAAACTTATCAATTACTTCTTGCCTCTGAAAATGGGGCACTATGAATAAAAATGACAGTAATTCTTAATAGTTTTGTTAAAGCCTTTGAATTAAAGCTGAAATCAAATTTTTATTGCTCGATTTAAAATCCACTCTGGTCATGTACAGAGCCAAATTACACCCCCCCAAAAATGTGTCATTGTCTTAAAGCATATAATTTACATAAATGTAAATTATTATTCCATTTAAAATAAAATCAGGCAACAGAGCAGGATTTCTTTGTGGTATATCTACTTCTTCACTCAAAAGTACATCCTCAACCACTTTATGCTGGTTAGAAAAAAAACAAAGAAAAGACTGTGGGCACAGTCGAAATGCTGAAAATGGCGAGTTCACAAACTAATAGGCTTCCCATGCTCAATTGAGTCTCACATGCCTTAATTCTATTCCCACACTTTCTTCTTTCAGTTCAGTTTTCCCTTTTTTTTGTTGCTTCACTGACAGCAT
Organism: Bujurquina vittata; assembly: GCA_015106715.1. Classification (NCBI taxonomy): domain Eukaryota; kingdom Metazoa; phylum Chordata; class Actinopteri; order Cichliformes; family Cichlidae; genus Bujurquina; species Bujurquina vittata. Next base: position 15,641 of record VUQK01006219.1, on the reverse strand, counting down.
CTCACGCCCACTAAGCTGCTACTTACGAAAAATATGAAAGGCGACATTTAACCGTCAAACCCTGGACTTTGTGCCAAAAGGCCTATAGATAGATACAGAGGTGAAAGAAAAGGCTTGAGATCATCAGTTGAGTGGTACCACAAACATGACTTGCTGGATGTTACTCTATTAGCTTTAGATAAAAAGAAATAATTTCCCCTCAAAGTATTGACACAGTGTGGGTTTTTTTCCCCTTTTCTCCACTTGGCTCCTCTCCTGTTTTCAGTCTTTGTAAAGGATTTCTGTTCTACTAGAGGTTCAATATCCATAATCATGTATTTCATGTCCTCAGTGCCTCCTGTGTATATATATCAGAGATATCAGTATTATCAAACTCCCTGAAAAGTTCAGCAGCCCAGCCTGGTCTTTACACTGCATTTTACACTCTTAACACAAAGGTCAGATTGCATTGGAAATCCTTCCGATTGTTTACTGTGCAAAGTCTACTTGCGTATGTACACACGAGCAGTTTCTTAACAGGCAAACTTGTGTCTGAGTTCCTCGTAGATGGAAAGAGTGAGCTCACCACCACTTGTGTCATATTGGGATAAACGTGGGAAACTTGAGGCGAAATGGTAACATCCTCTTTGCTGTGGAAATTTATGTGGTTTGAAATGTAACACCAAAGCACGGGAATAGATTATCAAACGTTGGGTTGCATTAAAAGCAGGCATCGTTCTGTCGTAGAAATCACTGCATGGGCTCGGGAACACTTCCAGAAATGTGTGTGGACAAGGCTCACCGTGCCGTCGTTAAATGCAGGTTAAAAGAAGAAGCCACATGTGAACGTGATCCAGAAACGCTGCCATATTCTCTGGGCCAAAGCTCATTTAGAATGGACTGAGGCAAAGTGGAAAACTGTTCACAGGGATCGAAATTTGAAATTGTTTTTGGAAAGCATTTACGCCACATCCCCCAGACTAAAGAGGAGAGCGACCATCCAGCTTGTTGTCAGTGCTTAGTTCCTGCATTCCTGATGGTATGGGGGTGCATTAGTGCCTATGGAAAGGCAATATCGATGCTGACATGAATATACAGGTTTTAGAGCAGCATATTTGAAGATGTTCAAACAGCATGGCTTCGTAGTAGAAGAGTCTGGGTGCTGAACTGACCTGCCTGCAGTCCAGACCTTTCTGCTTCTTTTTCTTTCCAGCTGCTCCATTCAGGGATCACCACAGCAGATCACCTGCCTCCATCTCACTCTATCCTTAGCATCCTCCTCTGCCACAGCAGCCCTCTGCATGCCCTCCTTCACTCCATCCATGAACCTTCTCTACGGTCTTCCTCTTTTCTGCCAGCTCCATCTTCAACATTCTTTATTCAGTATAGCCACTATTCCTCCCGTTGAGCTACTAGAATCCTATATCAGACAAAAAGTGGACAACACTCCTCTCCCAGAAGTCCCAGCTGGTCTCCCTAGTTCCCAGACATTTACACACTGTTGTTGCGTGGCAAAAAATATTGCATTCTGTGTTGATTTATACTTTACACAGCATCCCAACTTTTTGAGAAATTGCGTTTGTATTTAAAAACAAACTGCGACATCAAAAAAGCTCATTTGGTTACACCTTTGGTTGCTTTATTATTCTGAATCAATCATTAATGTTAGACTAACCAGTGGTGACAGATGGCTCTGCAACCATTTTTCAACATGTCTCTTTTTCTCTCTTTTTTTGGTCATTTTAACTCTCGTGTCATCAATGCCCAACGTCTCTGACTTAGAATTACAGTTGGGAGGTTAATATTATACGGTGAATGTTAACACTGGACACCACAGACATTGTTAGCTGACCTTTATGCTCCATTTTTGCCTTTTTATTCAGACAGTGGGGAGCTGACGGGAAATCAGGGGAGAGGTGCTGGTGATGACACATACAAAGGTCCCTTGCTGGTTGCTGCGATTACATTGTCAGCATCTTAAAAGCTGACAGGACAGCACTGCTCACCCTTTAGATGCGTGTGTAGGCATATCTATTGACTTGTTGCCTCAGCTTGACACAGTTCACACACCGGGCGCCATTTGATTCTGCTGCTGTTGCAGTTGTTGTAGGATATCGCCCACCAACCCGCCGCCCCACCAATTCTCTCATCGGGCCAAAGTATTGATCAGCAAGGCTCCTGCCAGCTCCTGCTGCTGCGACCCGCTTCGCCATTGCACTCTATTGAGCCCCGCGACGGGGCATCACAGTTTGATGATGATCAGAATGGCAGATGTGATAGAGCTGCCCGCTTTGTAAATCTCAGGATGACTATGGGGAGACACAACACAGGCAGGGTGCTCTCTGAACTGAAAGAGGGGGAAGTCTAACCGTGGACTGAGAGGGGTTTGTCTGAGGACACGGAGGGTAGACACCAACTGTGTGTGAGCTTTTAAATTAAAACAAGCTGAGGGTCTGGTTGAAAACAAGGGTGTCAGGTCTCTGAGATGCCTCTCTTGACAGCAGGGGGAAAATGAAAAGCTTAAACAAGACAGACCAATGCAGAAGTCAGCCATGGTTAAAAAAAAAATACAAAATACACACAGATATACCTTTACATTTCTAAAATTATGCTGACAGCTGTGAACTCCGACACTGTATGAGAAACATACCACATTGCAGCGCAGGATAATCCCTTCATGTACCATATATCTCCCTGTGGCACAGATCCCAGGCCTATGCAGACTTTTAGAAGGTCACTTTTTGGAGCCTGCAGTGGAGTGTATAAAAACCAGCAATATCCATTGCAGCTAAGTGCCAGTGACCAAGGTGACCTAGCCGCTGCTTCATCTCCAGTGATGGAAACAGCAACTGCAAGAGACATGCCCTTGATATAATCAAGTTGAAAATACTGCAGATTTAAAACAAACATATTTCCGTTTTGATTAGTCCGAATTGTGATGAGCAGATGGGATTAGCCACCGGGGCTAAAAAGCCCTCTTCTATTTTATTCAATTATATTTAATCCATTAATTCACTGACAGTGAACAGAAAAGCCAACAATTTAAAATTAATGCTAGTTCTGATATCTATTGCTGGGCCTTAACTGGTAACCATTACCTGACCCTGATTAATATTGCTTCTTTAGAAGCATGATGAGTAAGTGGCACGGAGTGTGTGTTTAATGAGGGCCTGAGCAAAAAAGGCCAATAAGAGTTGGGGGCGCAAGAAGGGAGATGGGAAAACCTACCGAGGCAGCGCAAAATAAACTGATCCCGATCGATTGCAAAGGCCCGGTCAGTTACCTCTGAAACAGCAAGCTGCCACTCACCATAAACAGCACCACTTCTTCCTTTTCTATAAGAGAAGACAAATAAGAAATGTGATACACCTGAGGGCCAAAATATGCTCAACAAGACCCATCTATATGGACAGATCTGTTTGTAAGCATTAAGCACACCGGTATAAATTTTTATGTAATACTAAAAAGTCATATCACGATATCAGTGCTGCAGCAAAGCCACGTGCTTACAATTCCTGGTGCGCACAACAAGGAGACAAGCCCTGGTATGTCTGAGAGCAAGAGTCACATATCGGCCACAGATGACGATTCCATGCCTTACATTGGTGCTGGCAAAATATGCAAGAAAACTGGTCCAGAGGAAAAAAAAAGAGGAAGCAACACACAATGAAGGAGGAGGAGATACTAACAGCTGGTTATGTTTGACCCAAAAGTAAACAAATGACTCAACCAAGCATCACCGGAGCACACAATATGACAGGAAGAGCAGACAGTGGATGGAAATTACTGATGTGGATACAGCAGGGCTTTAAGCAGCTGGTTTGAAAGCTCAGGGTTTCAGGTAGAAAATATTTCTCGGTTTTAGTATGCAGCAGGTTAAGTTATTGTTGGTAAACTATGGTGCAATCGTAGCGTTACGATTGCACCATAATGCTGCTGCTGGCACATTGTTTCAATAGATTTGCTCGGAACGAAGGATGGAAAATGCATTACATTGATCAAATTTTTTTTCTGTATTGTCAGATATATTTTATAGATATTGTTCTAAAAATATTGTTCTAAAAACATGACGTAATTTTGAGGCTATATCACCCACCCCTACTGGGCGAACCATCAAACCTTGAGAGGTGCACATTATTCTTCAGTGTACATAACTGGAGTAAAGGGTATGTACGGAAGAGTATTATTTTAAGAAGCCATGCGACACTGTTGCAACTGTTTCTCCCTGAAGGAGATGACTGCAAAGAGTGCTCATCTGAAGAACTTTCATGTTTTTTGTTTGGTTTTTTTGGTTTATGTGTGAAGCAGGATATGAAGCAGGAAATTCTTGTAATCTAGAACCTGTGATAGGGCAATGTTTGCATTTTATATTTAAAAAAAAAAAATCAAAAATATCTGAATATTTTTCTGCTGACTGATCAAGCATTGATAAACTAATCCTTTCAGCTATCAGCACATCATCCAAGGTTCAGTTAGAAGAAGAAGAAATATTCTAATTCTCAATATTCATTCCAGTCTCTGGTTTGAAGATGGGATTTCACATAATCCACCATATAGATTATAAACAAATGAAAACAGATGGAATTACAATACAATGATACCTTGATGCTATAATTCCCTTACTCCATTCTCAGCACACTTCTCCCTCCTTCCTCCACAGCATCCCCCTAAATCCAGAGATTCCCCGGAGGCACGTAAAGTATCCAGGTATCACAAACAAGCTGAGCTTCTGATAGAGCGGGAGAGACGCCATGAGGGCTGAGACTAAAAGCCTGGACGCAGCACAGCCAGCAGAGGCTCATATAACTTTATAGTAGGCATTCTTTCTATATCTGCAAAGTGAAAGCCTGAACAAAACAAGCAGAGTGGTGGGGGAGGAGTGCTCTAAGTAAAGAGAGTGGTTTGAGCACTGAAGGGTTCATTTTCAACAGCCTATATTGATTTGGTAAAAATAAGAAAACCTGATAACCTGTCAAAAAAAAAAAAGAAGAGCCATTTCACTTTTTACCAGCATGCCAGTCAATATTGCTGCAATATTGAGATATGTCAAAAATGATGTACCTTTGAGTTATTTAAGGCAGTCTGATTTAAATTGATTTCGTTCCTGGAAGTCATTACATTGACAGTTACTGTACAATCATACAAGCTTACAGCTATTCTGAACGGCCACACAGAAAAAGGGGACACGGAGCGCAGTCTCCCCTGCAAAGCACTCACAGCGCTTCACTCGCTCGTACTCCTGAAAAGTGACAGAAATAGCCGAGGAGCGTCATGAATGAAACAGGAGAGCTTGACAGAGGAGTGAGTTCAACCCTTTGCTGCTTTCTCGCCTCTCCGGTGAAAAGCTATTTGACCATCTAGCATGCAGAGCAGAGGAAGTATGCTTTGTGCTGCTGGTAGGAATACCATTACGGAGACCGATGTTTAACAGATGAATGTGTTTGGGTATCCTGGAAGCTGGAAATGCACTGGGTTGATTCCAGTACAGTTAAACTGCAGGTCCTTCGATTGTACTTCTCTACATGTGAGTTTACCCTCTCACCTTATTACCTAATAATCATCTTAAGAATTACCCTTACATGCACAGACCTTCGCAGTTCCAAAAATACTCTCATTTTGTCTTCTCCCCATTCGTCCACTCCCACTCATTCCAGCGCTCCAGTTCTTTGCAATTTAATGAGAGGCCCTAAGACATTGGAGCTAAGCCCTCTAGCCTGGATAACATGCGGGTCATGGACCGTAGATTAGAAATCTTTGAGCGGCTGTAAAGAAAGCACGAGATTTACTGGCAAGGTCATCGTGCTGCCATGGAGAGTAATGTCTCAAATGGAGGGGTGCAGGCGCATGATAATCTGCTATCAGACAAAGAAGCTTTATAATCCATCGCTGACAGTGCATAATTGATGCAGGTGTTGGTGCGCAGGTTTTAGGGGAGGGGGGAGAACTTTGAAAAACAAAAGATTGGTGCTGAACTGTCACCTGCTCTGATCAGGAGGGTAACAATTATATCGCTCAACAATGCTTCCTGCACAACCCAAAAAATGTAAATGTACACTCACTGGCCACTTCATGGATACCCATCCAACTACTCATTGATACAAATACAGCAGCCAGTCACATGGCAGCAACTCAATGCAGTAATAGCTGCAGACCTGCTGAAGTTCAAACCAAGCATCAGAATGGGAAAGAAAGCTAATATAAGTGACTTTGAACGACCTGCCAGATGACCTGTCTGAGTGCTTCAGAAACTGCTGATCTATTGGGATTTTCCCAGACAGGTTTACAGAGAGTGGGCCGGAAAAGAGAAAACATCCGGGGAGCAGCAGTTCTCTGAGCCTTGTTTGATGCCAGGGGTCAGAGGAGAGCCTGACGTCTCCAGACTGCTGGAAAGGCAAACAGCTAAAAAAAAAGTTTAAATTAAGATGAGGTTCGCAACCCCCCACATGTGCACGAAGACAGGCAACAGGCGCATTTGTACGACTGAATGCCCGCACGCTGATGAATGCAGGTCTTGCAAGCATTTGATTTTCTGTTCCATTCGGGAATCCTTGCTCTGAAGGCTAGTGAATGGGTTATAAATAGGTCCAAAATGTCAATAGAGGCAGTGTAAAAGGCTGAGGGGGGATATAGGCTACAGAAGCAGCAGCAGCAGCAGGGATTATCTCACCCCAAATGATAGTGAACTGCAGGCCTTACATGGAATAAATCAATGAGGGATTTTGAAAATCCACCCCCCCCCCCCCATATCGCACCATATTTTTACAAAAAC
>VUQK01006218.1:2225-16282 GCA_015106715.1 Bujurquina vittata | reverse complement strand
ATGAACAAGTAAGGAAAAGGAAGGGGTTAACAGTTTAAAAAAAAAAAAAACTTGCCACAAGTTCAATGTAATGTTTTATTCCAAATTATAAGTGAAATCGCTAATAATGAACCAAAAGTAAGCAAATCAGTCTAAAATAGAGCCCAACCAATATTAGTTATGTGTTAATATATTGCTGTCAGGATGCATAACAGTCAATCAAAGTAAAGAAGAGAAACACACTTCAATCATGTTATCAGTATTGAGGTTGTGTAGTTTGTCCTCTAGCAGGTACCCTGCACCGTCCTGGTTTGTGGTGCCGCAAATACAGCGACCAGCTGATACAAGCAGAGTCGAGCAGAGCATAAATGAAGGATCCGTGACTTGTTGTAACACTAAAACATGATTATTTTTTAACTGCATTATCTTAACAAGGACAAATGGAAAAGCGGTTAAGAAAATTTTGCGTGTATGAAAGAAACCAGAAAATGTATCAGATTTTAAATCACCAAATATCGTATCAGGATCGGGCTTAAAAATCCTGTATTGATCAGGCACCTGTCCAAAAACTTGCAAAAGCCTTTTTTTGACGAATAAAGTCAGCGAATCACTTCCTGTTTTGCAGCTTTGGCTTTTAGCTGATTTTGATTGGCTTCAGCGGTCACTGAACCATTCAAGATTCAAGTTCTTGACTGGTTCAGTGACCGCTTATCATTTTGGGTTTCTCATGATACTGACCGTGCTCAGGTTGTCTGAGTTGTCTATTCTTTGCACTCTCCCTTTCATTCTAGCTTTCTGTTTGTTCTTTTCTTTGTATTTCCTCCCTTGTCTGTTAAACTCATTACACCTCCCCTTATGTTTGCTTGTAATTTCTTATTTGCTCGCTTGCTTTTAACTTCTCCTCTGCTCCCTGTGATTGTTTTATCCAAGCATCAAAGGCCTTGTAATTTAACCCAAACCGCCCTCAGACATACACACAATCACCAGGTCCTTAAAATGATGGAAAAATCTTAAAATAGCCTTAGTGTCAGCCTTTAAATAGCATTCAGTTTAACAAACAGTACAGAGAGCGGTACAAGGATGTGTTTCTGTATGCTGGATGTACAAAATGCTTCCTTCATGTTTTTTTCTGATCATTTTTCAAACCATAAACAGAATAGAGGGTTTTTCCCCCATCAAATCAAAATTTCTTAAACTTAAAAGATGCTGTTCCCATACCTTGACACGCACACAGATGAACCATATCACCTGTAGACAGGCTGCAACCTCCACACACACACACACACATCACAGGCAGCCTCGGGGTGCCACAGTGCCATGGAAGGTGGTAAATGCACGTGTCCGCATCGCCTCTTAATGACACAGCCGCTGATCACTTCAAACAGGCCACTCGAAGCAAAACTTTCCATCTGTTGGTGAAGAGATGCTGAAGTCACTGAGCAGGTACCCCGGAGAGCCGTTCAGGACTTTGAACGCTTGTGTGCGTGCGTGTGCAAATGCAACGTCTTTTAGCTTGCACGCGTACTGTGTATATTCAGTGTGGGCGCATGTGTACACGCGCACTGATTTGTGTAGCCAAGAACCTTGACACAATGTGCGTGCCTGGGTGTAGCTCAGTACACATGTCAGCTCTGGAGTTTTTTTGCCCAGCAGTGTGGAACGCAGCAGATGTGTTCAGCTCTCCCCGAGGAAGCCGACTCGCTCTCTCTCTCCTCACTCGCTCTCATCGAGCCTGTTCATCCACACATACCCCCCACTGTTTATATGCCACTGCTCTTCAGATAATAAGCTAACTTCAGCACTTATCCCCTTTCCTTCCTTTGGTTATATCTTCACTTCCCTCTTCTATCTCTCGCCTTCCATCCCTCTGTACCCTTCAAAACATGTTGCATCTCAGGATTAAGCTGAACTTGTCCAAATTAAAGGGTTTCAGTGACCTAAGATGGTCAAAATGCTGCTTTAAATTTGGCTTGTTACACTTTGTAGATTTAAAACCTAGTATATTTGGTAACTTTCTGCATCTGCTTTGCCCTCACTGCCAAAAAACACGATTCAAGGGTCTGAAACTCAGAGCTCATTTTTGCCCCAGCGCCCGCCTGATAATCAAAAGCCACTTTTTTTGTGCATTATTAAAATGGGTTTTCAAACTAAATTCCTATTCAGTAAGCCAGCATTTGTAGACAAGTCTGCAAATGCAAAATTCATCCACATCAATCAGCAAATCAAGCAAAACAATCCCAGAGAGGTGTTTTCACCTAGCAATAGGTGGTTACCAGGAGGCCATTGACTGTCATGCATCAATAGAGCATTAGCAATCAATTCCAGAGCAACTAGCAACAGTCACAGCAGCCACTCGTAAGCGGTCAGGGAGTTACTAGTGTCCAGTGGTTACCAGGAAGTGTCGCCAGCAGGTCTCTTCTCCTGTGTGACTGGGGCCATAACTAGCCTAGCTCATAAAATCCAGTAGTAGTAATGGTAGAAATTGATGTAATGGGGTACTTTATTATAAATATATATACTTTATTATAAATTAACTTAATCCAAACCCCCACCCCACACTCTCACACACGTACATTTACTTACATAAATGCACCTCAAAATTTGACGTTTTAGTAGAGCTAGAATACTTGAGGTGTAAGCATGTAACTTGGTGAAATGACTCACGGCACTGTTTCAAATCAGCGTGCCAGATTTCATAACTTTGTACTCCAGGGTGTAGCTGCAGGATGATCATATCCCAACAACAACAATGAAATGTTGAGCAAATTGTTGGTTTGTAGGGGGGAGCACATTAGTAATGCTGAGAGGCAGTCTGAAGTTGATATTCAGGCTGAAGGTTTAGCATCGATTATGTGGAGGAAAAACATACTGTATTTTATCTGAAGGCAGCTTTCCCTCACTAAGTCAGCACAGTGAGCATTAATGGAAGCTGCGTTTGTATTTATGGTCCTGTGCAAGCTTCTTGTGTTCCTTTTTACTGTCAGGGTAGCTGTTAAAGCCGTTGTTTTGGCTGCTCTTCTGTCTTCTGTCATTGGGATTCAGCGGGGATGCGTTCACGGGTCAACACATCAACTTTTGAGCAACATATTCCTCGTGAAACTCCCATAAGTTTGAGCTAATTGAAATGTGGAACATTGCCTCAATATGTAAAATGAAGGGGAAGGGATAACAGTCCCTTTGTGCAGAGCAGGACACTTTGACACCACCATAGTGTAACAATATATTTTTTGAAATTGTGTCACTGAGAAATTCAGCAAAGCAATCTAACTCTGTATCACGTGGCGCTCGCCAGCGGATGGCGTTTACACAGGTGCCATTCAACTGTGGATGCCCTCGTTTTACTTGCCATCATTAGTATAAAATCACCTGCACATATTTTTGTAGTAAATGTTAATAAAGATATAAATGCACAGTACTAAAGCATTGTGCGCAAAGAAAACTGGCTTTAAATTCAATGCCTATTATTTTTCTATCAGGTGGTTGAGGCGGGAAAAAAAGCCTTGAAGTCCAAAGGCATCAAGGGCATTGCACGAGTTGAACAGTTCACACTCTCAAGCTTTCTCTTGTCTCTCACACACATACACACTCACACATGGCGTGCTCCCTCACCCAGAACAGGCTTCTCCGTGTATACGAGTCTATTTAGTCTCAAGTAGGCCACAGCATCACATGAGCAGTTAGTCACACCATAAATCACACCGGTTCCTGATGCTCCCTCCCTGGATTTCAGCTGCTATTTTCAGTTGAATCAAAAAAAAAAAAAGGCAAAAGACATGAAAATACTGCTGGCATAGAAAACAAAAAAAGAAATATTCTTATTCGCTATATGAGATCACATTATGTGCGGCTCTGGCTGTCGTCGCCTCGCATTTTGCACACATTCTATCAGCCCAGATAAAGTGAGAGAGGGGAGGAGCGGGAGAACAAGGTGACACTACAAGCAACATGAGTGTGGATAATGAAAACTAAACACCATCCTTTTTCTCTTTCCTCCCGTCTCTGTCTCAGCTTTCCCTTCTGCTCTGCACCACTAGTTTGTCTGCATGCTTGTCAGGGGATTTGAATGGTGTGTGTGTGTGTGTGTGTGTGTGTATGCATGCGTGTGTGTCTGAGAGGGAACAGCAAAACAGTGGCTGTGCCTTTTTAAAATTTTTATGGAAAAAAAAAACAAAAGTCGGCTCTAGCTCCGTCTCCACAGATGGGAGCGAGGAAAGAGCATTTTGTGATTTTTTTGTCATAATCTTTTTGTGATTGTTTGTGTCAGCCTGTGAGCAGGAGAAATGACAAACAACCCCAAATTGCGGGTAATTCGCAACAAATTAAACAATCTGGAAATGTATCACATCGAGTCGTCTATTTCATGTCAAAGGATGGTAGCTGAGTTGACAAAAGATAACTAATATTTAGTCATTTTAATTAAATTACAGCGGTAATTGCGGCAACACTTGAAAAAGAAAGCCGGGCTTGTGTTTCACAACAAATTCTGATGGTCAGCGGGGGGTAACTTGTATAGAAGAGAGAAAACTTTCAGTTGAGTAAACATTTTCCTGATTAGTTTATGTTTTATGTCGCTAGTTTCAAGCCTTCAATACAGAATCAATACAGTTATCCTGATCCCTGGGGAGTGGACCCAGGGGTTTGAGTTATTCTATGAAATATTACTTTTTGGAAGGTTTTGAGAAGTGATTTATATTCATGTTCTGTATTCTGTTCATATTTTTGTATTTCCTTGTGCTCATGAGCTTTGTTGCCGTCTGATGCTTGGTATTGGTTCTTTGTCATTTTGTTTTGTATCCCTTTAGTTATGACTTTAGGTTCATTAGCCCCCTTTAGTGTTCCCACTCTGTTTCGGCTGTCTCTTTTTGCTGGTCTTTTTGTGTTTCTTGTTGTGTCTAGCTAATCCTGTTCCCCATTCAGTCGTGTCTCTCTTCCTGTTTTATTTTGGTGAGTTTTGCTCACTGTCTTGTGTTGAGTTTTACTTCCCCATCTCATTCGGTTAGTTGTCTTCAGCCGTGTTCCACGTCCTTCAGTACCTTTTAGATGCACTGTCTCAGTCTTCCCACATGGCTTTGTGCTGCTCGTCATCTATTACCTGTGTTCCTCGAGTTCAGCATCCCAAGAAATTTCAGATTTTTCAATTTCCTCCCTTTGCAATTTGTTTCTTGGACTCTGGAGTTTGTTTATGCCGTGGACATTAAAACTCGCTTTGGTGTTATTCCTGTCTGCCGTGTCCGGCATTTCAGTCCGCAATTAATCTACCGCTCACACAGCCTTAAATATGACAACAGCATGATAATCATTTTGTAAATTATAGTCCCAGTTAGAGTCAAATGAGTAAGCATCATCAATAAAACAAGGTGAGACCAAGGGCAGGGCTACTTGTTAATCCTCTGAGGTCTAAGTCGTCATAGCCGGTAAAACAATGATGACTTAGACCAGTCTAATGGTTGGACGTAGGATTAAGGGTTAGGAGTTAGGGTCGTCACCGATGATGACATAGACCTCAGACAGTTAATGACAAGTCGCTACTGCGTGGGCATGCCGTGTCCTCGGCTTCTCAGTCAGAGCGTTCACTTACATTTTTCTGTTTCAAAGAACCAAGACCAAAATACTCAACTTGAGGCTTCAAAACAGCAGTCCGCAATGCTGTGGCTGTTTCATTTTTTTTTTTATTCATATACAGTCTGAACCTGTGTGTGAAGAACACACAAATACATTAGACGACTAGACGATTATCCCAACGAGTCTGCTACTTTCAGCTGCTCCCTCATTCACAAGAGACACCACAGCACCACACGTTTGATTTGGCAGATTTTTACACCAGATATCCTTCCAGACACAAGCCCAAAGGGATCTGTGTCTTGTACCCAGACTGAACTGAGGATATTTACTTGTTGGGCGAATGTGTGAACTACAGCTCTACAGAGCGAGGGTGTCAAATTCAATCACAGGCCAAAACTGAAAACACGGTCTAATTTAATATTTTAATCAGCAATGTGAATCTGAAGAGCCAGAAAACAGCAATGTTTTCCTCAACACATTAAAATAATTTTTATATTATATTTTTCTTTAAAAATAACATCAGAGAAAGTGAGAATATTTCAAGCTGATGAAAATTTGCAATTTTTTTCATGTAAAAATTATGATGTGAATTTCTGCACTTCCCTAATGCATAAACTGTGCAGTGAGTTTATCAGCAAGCAGCTGGAAACGCAGCGGTGGAGACCCGATCTGATTTTTGACACAACATGGAAAATGGCATCCCTCTTTGCATCTGCGCCGCTCACAGGTGCAACTTGACTTGAAAAGCTTTCACTGCGTCATACATGTGCGTAGTCATGCGGTCCCGTCACTGAAGCTGCAGGATTTAACGCATTAAGATACTTCATTATGTTGCAGAGAAAGGCCGACTCACACGGCCACCTTTAATCCCGGAGCCCTGCTGAGTCTCCTGCTCCAGCCAGCTCATCACACCTGTGTGATAAGGCACGTCACCAAATTCAGAAGTATTTCCTCCAGGATAAAACTGCCGGTGATTTAAAGTTTTGCCTCTTATAAAGTTCCCTGTCTGTGTTGCAGTGCTTATGGCGCCTTCTGTCTTCAGGACTTTGCTGTTTTCCTGCTGTGTGACGCAGTGATGCACTGTCAGCTCACCTGTGCAGGTCTCCCTCTGCCGTCCCACCAATTCACTCTTTTCCAGGCACATCGCAGGCCAGGAAAAGAGACACGGTTCACCTCCGATGTCAGCGATTAGGTCCTCTTCCTCCCACCTGTTTGGAAAATCCGCCTAACTTAAATATCACTGTAAAAAAGTGCTGATCGATGTTTTTATCTATTGATCACTGATGTGTCATGAGCAACACGGGAAGACAGGTTAGTGCACAGGTCTTGAGGGCTGCACCGCATCTGTTGCAGTGCATTGTTGGATTTGTAGTATAAGTAGTGGGAGTGCTATTGAACCACGGGACATTAATAATAGCTATATGAGAGCCACTTCATAGAGCATGCTACTACTACAACAACAAATAGAATCCCCATGCTGTCCTTTTACAGCTTGCTCTGACTGGCCAGTTGTACTCCATTTCTTTGATTATATGCGCAGCACTAAAAAAGCGCTAACACCTAACAAAACCATTCCCAAAAGCCCCTCAGCCCTTAATGTTTGAACCAGAACTGAGTTCAGAACAAGGAGCTTCTCCTGCAGGAGTGAATTAATAACTGCACTATTTACAAAGCTGTTTGTGTCTGACCCTTTATTTTTCCTTCAAGGTGACAATAAAAACAGAGCTGTGTTTTCAGCGCTGTTTGTGTGTCTGTTAGAAAGATTATGCAAAAATTTCATTAGGCTTGCTGGAGAGGTGAAACGTGCAAAAAATTAGGTGCACATTCAAATTTATTTCTTTACAACTGCAGAATATTTCATGAGTTTATTAGAATGCTTTCTCCAAGTCACCTTTTCACATGTGGATGGTGCTAACAAAAAAAGCCAGCTCAGCATGGACTGCACTGTAGCACAAAAGGCAACATGAAAACCCTCTGTCCTTATTTATTGGTTTCTACGGCCTCTAATTGTCCCTCAGCCTTATAGTGTCGAGATGAAGCTCTGGTCATGCAACGTTATAAAAGGATTTCTCTACTTTTTTTATTAGGGGGGGTGAGCCAGCAAAAATAAATAAGCCACTGGGTCTTCATTTCCTCGGGTTCTGGGAGAGAGTGTTCTCTCTTGCAGCTGACAACAAAACTTTAGCTGTGCTGGGCTGCTGGCTGAGATATTTTAAAGTTAGACACATGGCTCTGGCAAGTATATAAAAAGTAGAGTGCTCATTCTTTGCTTTGAGGACTTTGCGGACCTTTTACATGCACAGAAAGCTATATAAACAAAGCATTATATGGGCTTGTAAAGCCCTGCATTAAAATGTGATCTGCATGCTGGAGTGCAAGATTCCAATCTCATATATCGTTTGCATTTTCCATTTGAAATGATAATGGTCCAACTTTAAATCCCTGCATTGTTGTATGCTGGTGCTCTGTAGAGCCTGGATTACTTCGTTCCCTATCGAAGAAGGAGTTTTTTCGTAATGCTGCAATGCCGAGTTTATAAGTGCTTTAACAATCTTTGGTCTTAAAGCTGTGTTAAATTGAGGCTAAACACAATTTAAGTTGTTTTCCAAAACAAGATTAGTCGATTTTTCCCAATTTGAAAACTACCTCTCGTAATGGAATTTTTATTGAACAAGTGTATGAATACAAACATCTTGGCTTCTGGCTCGTGGCAAATGCACTTTTAAAACTTGCACTAAAGCGCTGGCTGATTGAAGCTGTTGAAGGATAGTTGTGATTCTGCAGATTATGCACTCTTTCAGTCTTTGCATCAGCCCTAAATCAATCATCTATATTCATCAACATGCTCCCACTTTAAGAGCTCGTGATTCTGGCAAACTATGCTATTAGATTCATAATGTTTGGGTGTAATGGTACACACCCATACACTCTCCATCAAAACAAGGGCTGGTCTGAGAGAGCATCATTGCCTCTTGTTTATTTGCACAGCTTTTCTAAATAGACGACTGCCTTATCTCACTGCTGACATGTAGATCTGGAACTTATCAGACTTTCCCCGAAGACACGGCTTCTGCTCCAGGTTCTCAAAGTAAATACAGAGCTTGGGAAGCTTTCCGTGCAGTGCAGGAATAATTTACAGGAGATCTTCATGCTAGATATTGTGGGCAGTCTCAGCAAACTCTTCAAAACCTGGCACGTTATGACCTCCTTCCTAACAGTTATGTTCTTTTAATTACATATTCTATAAACTCAATTGATAACAAAAATGTGGATTCTTGTAATTGTAGTAGCTCAGTAAATCAAATAGGGTCAAAATGAACTCTTTGTCAGTTAAATTGAATGTTGGTTTGGAGAGCATAAGTTTTCTCAAAAAAATGTTAAATATCTGGACTAAAGAAGGGAGGGGGGGAGTGCGATAAGATGTAAACACAACTGTTAAATTATCAGTTTGCAAAGCAAACATTGCAAATGTGTGAGTCAATACATGCAACGTTGCACATCCATTTTTTTTTTGCAGCTGTTTCTTGATATTTGGCAAGTGCACAGCCAGTTAATCATACTCTTAGCACCACTTTCCTTTAGTTGCTCAGTGCTATACAGATGTGACAGCAAGTTGCAAACTTGGTCACTGAGTTGCTGCGACTTCATTCTTTTACTTTACTCATAGTCCTTTTTTTCATTAAATAAAATCTTGATCAAAGCAACTGCAATATCTGCAACTATTGCATAAAGTAATTAAAAAAACAGAATTTCAAACTAGATCACTCTCCTCCTGCAGCTCCTATGCTCTTTTTTAAGCCCCTCCCACTAGTGTTTCAGAAACACTAAAGATAAATCAGTACTGCCTTTTTTCTTCACACAGAATTTGAACCCCACTCCCCCAGGTGGAAGTCATACTTTTGAATTTTATACCCTGTTACACTCCTCCGCTTATCTGTTCCAAAAACATCCAAAATTGGCCAAAGTCTTTCATCACAAGGTTTTCCGACACCATAAAACAGGCCACATTGGAGTTACAGAAGAGTAGTTCTGTTTTAATTATAATATAAACCAAAATATTCTTATAGATTTGTTGTTTAGTGACATGATGACGCTGTTGACCAGCATGGAAGGCTCTCACGGTTTAGTTCATGAGCCCACAATGCAAGAGCTCTCACGGGCAGGAGCTCTGTTGGGTAGCATTTAATGGCTGTGTGGCGGTACAACACAAAACCTCAGTGAAAAGAAGTGGGAGAGATGTATCACGGTGGATGACGCTAATCTATAGGCGGTAGTGTGAGTTAGGCTCGGAGGTGCGAATGAGTTGAGACATCAACAAATTTTATCAAGGAAAGTGTGAAATGTTCTTCTCAGGTGTTATTCATCTGTCAACAGATCAGCCAAAGAAAATGCTGCTATGCGTTATTGTGTGATGTAATGCATTGATATGTCTGTGTGTTTTTATCCAGATGTGTTGGACAGCATGGCAAGGTTCAGCGTACAGGGAGTGTTCAACTACAGCATGCTGACTCTGTCTGACCACGAGAGGGTTTTGTATGTCGGCGCACGGGAGGCTTTGTTCGCCTTGGACCCCAACGACATCAGTCGACAGCTACGACCACAGGTAATACACACATCAGCACACAAACATGCTTTAAAAGCTTTCTTTTTTGACAGTGAAAGGGATATAAATATATTACAGTTCAATAAGGACAAGGACCGATTTCAAGAAAAATAATTACCGCCTGACTGCCGCTGCAAACACCCACACATTCTCAAACTCTTTTGTAGAAATGCAACAAATTAAATGATAACACATAAGATTTAATATCACGCAGCTTCATGATGGACAGTTCAGGAACAAAAAGCATCCTCCGCACGACTTGGTACAGAGTGCTGCAGAGATAAACACGCATTTCAAATAGTTAATTTAAATAGACCAAATTCAATTATGATATCATGTGTGATAGAATTATTATAGAAAGTCTTTAAAAATTATAAAGGTTCAGCTTGGATGAACAAGGAAGAAAACATTAAACACAATCTCTGTCTCTGCCATACTTTTTTGAAGTCTGTTAACTAACAGGCTGACCCTATTTTATTTTATTTTTTTCCCTTTTAGACTCAAGGACATTTGAGAACACATATTCTGGCAGGCAATCAAAGGACTTTATAGTACAATAACAAAGTCGACTGAGTCACCCTGGTTGTTAGGTCTTTTGTCAGTCTGGGGTGTATTTCTTCTTAACACGGCGGGCCACGTCGAAGCCTAAATTGTAAAAATTACCAAGTAAATGAACATATTCTCAAAATGTAATTGTGCTCTCCTCAAAGGACAAAGAATATAAGAAAACATATTGAGAGTTCTGTGCTTCTATCAACATTTCATTTGGCTTGACCCACGTGTATTTTTTTTTTGTTTCATTTATTTTGAAAGGGTGGGCAGAAAAAACAGTGTATTTCAAGGTTGTGTAGAGCCCTGACCAAATGTGCATTAAAACAAGAACATACAAGACAAGCATGACACAATTTTAAGAAGCATTATTTTAAATCAAACCAAAACTTGAAAATAATGTTATACAGATAAAAACATGATGGACCGTGGAGCTTGCTGGCTTTGCTAACATTAGCTTATCAGTTTACACGGTTTACACTGTAGAGAATGAGTGGTTAACATTTAGTGTGTTGCTGTCAACTTTAACAATAGCTTTATGACAAAGTTCGCTTCTACTTGGCACAAAACCTGGTGATGAGTGTGTTTAGCTAGCAACCACTTCAGCTCGGAAGCTACAAATCAAAAAAAATATTTTTTTGCCCATTTTTTTAGGCTGTTATCCAAAAGTATTGGAAAATTATGAAGTTCCGGTCTGTATTTCTCTAACACACCATCTTAGCTGTTTCACTTGAGATATGACTACTTTCAGTGTGTTCAGCTCTGCAGATCCTTCAGCTGAATTAAACTGGTCTGACTGGTATAGTCACAAATAAGAGTCATCTTTGCTAATTATAAAAAAGGATGTTTACAATCTTAAAGCTCTAAATATTTGTGCAGTGATGATTTACAGTTATTCTGCAAGGCTGTTAAACTACTCTTGTTTTCAAGTTTGTGCTGAAAGTCTCCAACAGTAATACTGTGTGCAGGCTGCCAGATATTACGATGATAATGTGTGCGGCTATTGGCTCCAATATTTCACTTCTAACAGCACAAACATATCCACTGTGAATGTGTGGGTGTAGACAGGCACTCGCGCGCAGTTGCCCAGGCTCTGGTCCTGTTCCTCGGAGTTCACGATGCACTCATTCAGTCCTGTTTTTTTACCGGCCTCGTTTTAATTTGTGGATCTTGTTTTCCTGCAAAGCACTCTGGGGCAAACATGTTTCTTTAAAGCGCTCTATAAATACCCTTGACTTGACCTGATGCACGCACGCACTTGCACACAGAGAGATGCTAAACCCTCAAAGGCTCAATCTGGTTTTGCTTTGCTCCCTCAATAATTGGTCCATATTGCGATCAATACAATTACAGCAATGCAATGAAGGTGTAGTGAGCAGCCCGCAGCGGTTTGGGGATTGCGATCTGATTTACGGCCGTAATGAGCAATTATTAGATGCACACACATACCCGCACACTGACAGGGCTGGCTCAGCCGCTGGCTGTTTGAGTGAGGGTTATGAGTCTTACAGTAATGATAAGATCACCTGTTGACAGCCCCCAGTGTGCAATGTAGACGGAAGAAGCCAAGTCAGAAAAATAAGCGAAGGGGGATGAGGGAATAGTCCGGCCCCTCTGTCACCATCTGCCCATCACTCTCTCGCTCCTTCCTTTCTTTCCTGTAACTGCTTCTCTTTTATTTCTTTGCTGCTGTCGGTCTTTCTTCCCTGGATATTTTCTAGGGATGTGTTTCCCAGCATTTAGACTTTCTTGAGACAAGCAGCTCCCATCTGCTTTTGAAGTGCTTTCTTCTGCATTATTTAATTATTTTCTTTCCCCCCATGATGACTGTGGATTATTTCATTCAATAATTTTCTTTTATGAATTTCAGTCTGTTCCGTTTATGGACTAGTTCACCTTGTTCCAGCATTTTAGAGCCCACTTCCACACAGTGGAATGATTACCCTCCTCTAAATCAGAATAACTGAGCTCAGTGGAATTTCACATCATGTGAAATCTGAGCATCTTTGCTCTACTTAGTTTAACCAACAATTATAGGAACTTGAGACCAGTCAGAATGAACGGTCTTAAGTATAGCTCCGAATGCACCCAATATTCATTCACTCCCAGTCTCTCTGACCGCATTCAGAGATTGTCTGGGCAGAACGTGGCCAGATTTTTCTGCACAGTCTACATGAATGTGTCCTGTGTCATATTATAGGTTGGGCCTACACAACTCACATGCTTCACACCAATAAGAGTGAATTAAAGGCAGGAGCCACAGGGTAGGATCAAAAGCTGTTTTGTTTTCTGCAGAAATAATGGATATACTGCAGCATTAATATTCAGGCTAAACAGCTTTACTGATAACAGATCATCAAAATCCGCCTCATCAGCTGCCAGAATTTTGTTTCTTTTTAATTTTGAAACATTCAAAAACCCCTCAGTTCACAGCTGATCAGACAATAGGAAATCAGTGATTGGCCAGTGCTTCACATTTTTATATGTTTTTGTTATATTCAGTAAGGCTGTTATAGTTAATGAATCCCTATTAACTGACCTTAACTCCAAATGCCGCCATTTGTATGCAGTTATTCAACCAAATCTTTACTTGTCCATATTTTTTTTAAATAAATCACTTGAAGCTATATTGCAGGTTTAAATAAACCAATTCATATTTTAGGATATTAGTAGCCATTCGTTTTGCATAAGGCTGCCGGCCAGTTGTGCAAGTAAAAATAAAGCACTTTGAAGGGAATGGCTGTGTAGCCTGTGTGTATTGGCAGACACAGGTTGCAGGACTTATAATAGCGCGGCGGTGTTGACCCGCATCTTAAATGCAGGTAACAGGTCAGTTCTGGTAATGCGGTTGCAGGGGAGGGCAGGTTTGGAAAATCTGACCCATGCAGAACAAGAATATTTGGTCTTTGCAGACAGAAATGATGTAAGTTCTACATCTATTTGCATATAGAGTGGGGGAATGAAATCCAATCAAAAGTGGCCACTCAAGACACATGTGGAGATGCATTCTAATACCAGGTGTGAACTGGCACACTTAGAGCTGTCCACTTTGATCAGATCTCCCGAGATGCATGTTAATGTCAATTCTGAACAGGGCTTAAAAGCTGCTGCACATTATTAAAGTAAGTGGTAAATGGACTGATTCTTATATAGCGCTTTTCAACTACATGAGCACTCCAAGCACTTCATACAGCATGTCTCAGTCACCCATTCACACACGTTCACACTCTGAACTCATCGGGAGCTACTCGGGGGTCCTGTATCTGCGTGCCCAAGGATAGTTGGGCACACAGACTGGAGCAGCTAGGGATCAAACCACCAACCTTAGTAGATGCTCTACCTCCTGAGCCACAGCAGTGCATTA
>VUQK01006216.1:15003-28297 GCA_015106715.1 Bujurquina vittata | reverse complement strand
GTACTGTGTGTGGGAGCATTAAAAAAAAACTCCTGCATGACAGGGGTGACATTCCTCAGCAGGTTCAGTACAATCAACATTTTATTGTTGCTATCACTAATAATTTAATATTTGGAGTCTGACATGAAGGTGCTGAACAGGCAAAAGTCGGTCACTAATAAGCGATCTGCTTTGGAGGCATAATTAAAAGTATTTTTCATACACTCAGAAGAGCGCATGTATCTTATTGTCTTTCAACAGGTTCCTGCTTTAATGCCATTATCGTAATATTGAGCCATGAACATTCAGTTTTGTGCATTCGTCAGCTGGGGAGACGATTCTGTAATACGTGATTTTGTTCACCGTCTTGTTGCTTGGTTTCAGTAATAAAAATAAAATAACTCTTTGATCTTTTTTTGTCACTTGAAACAAAAATAATGGTGTTTGAGCCGCGGCCACATTTCTGCTCTCTGGGAGTTCAGTTTAGTTGATCTGGTGTCTTCGCTGTGACGTCTGCTCCTCTTCACGGGACACATAATTCATGAAGTCATCTTTTGATGGTGTCGCCCGGCTGCTGCTTCGTACCTCCTGACCACATATGCTTTAACAGGGTAAAGTCTTCATTTCATCTTCTCCTTAATTTAGTGTTTTTTGCTATTTTTACTTTTATGGTTTTGCATTTCTTTCAATAGATGAATGCAATATTGTTTTTAAATATTGTGCTTTAAATAAAGCTATTGTATGATTGAGGGTTTTAAGGATGCTAATATTACAAAGTACCAACGTACTGTAGGCTTTTAATAAAATGATCGACAGGAACAGGTTAACATTTTGTAAATGTTTGCAGGTCACATTTGACGAAGAAAGAAGAAGAGAAAGCCCAACATATTTCACTGCTAACAACACTGAATCTGACCAGAAAGCTGAATTTGCAGACATGTGTCTCAATTATTTCTGCCCCAATTAGCAGGTTGCGCGCCTTATAAAAAATGCAAACTTTTTGTTTATGGCATCCCAACAAAGGTAACGGCTGCTCGATGGGCTTGCACCTTTAATAAGCAATTTCACTTTATAATCACTGCAGTTTCCTCCATGACACCAGAAGAAGCCTTTCTCCATCATCAGCACAATTACGTTTAATAAAATTCCATCTAAAACCCACTATGGTTGATGCCTAATCCTGACACCAGCTGAGATTCAAAGCGGATGCCGTTATGTTATTTAGGGCTAATTTTTTTTTTTTTAGATGCCATGTTATTGTTTTTGTGGGGGAGGGTTTCTGAGAGTCAGATGTAAATACGAAACATCCTGGTAGATTTAGTGGAGTTATTGGCTTTGCAAATGTTTGAATAACTCCTCAAACACTTTCTGCTCTCCCCGGGCTTCAGCATCTCAGTGCAGCTTTGGAGCTAAGTGATCGTTTGGCTAAATGAGGAGCCCCTGTCTCCTCATGTTTGTGGGAGCAGTAATGACACTGTACTCTCAGCAGGCTTGTGCAACACTGCACTGGAGAATGAGGAAGACTGCTGGGTCTCCAGCATGCCAAGGTCCTGACTCATTCCCGTCTTCCTATGGACCCATTACTACGTTCAAAGCTGATGCTCAAGCAACAGCGATTCCTCTTCCTATGGAGCCATTAGTCTGCCACATATGGACAGTAAAAAAAATGCAATCATGTGAATTCCAGATGCTGCAATGTGGTTCAGTTCCTGCTTAAGAGCACCAGTTCTTTGGGATCTGTTTATGCAGATTTTGAACAGTTGAACAAGATGCAAGGGGAAGGATGTAAATAGATTGATTACATCACATTTATTGTACTGTCACTGCAGCGTTCAGTTCTGGGTTAAAGATAAGTATTTGATAAATGAAGAACATAAAAATATACATGTTTGGTGCCAATAATAAAGTTTGTAATATACTATTCTCCAAAATACCATTTCCAAAAAAAAATGCCCAACCTTAAATCCATTATTAACCTTTAGGACTATTAAATATGGAGAGAGAAAACTGCCATACCTCAACTGGCCACTGGGGTGTCAATCATCTCCACAGAGTCCTATGTTAAAATTCCCAAGTTTAAAACAGAAAAAAGCAATATTTACAACCCGGGTAAAAAAAATTGTAAATAAAATGAAAGAAAACTGATGTGAATGGCTGTTTTCCATCTGAATGTCAGTTACATAACTTCCCATATATAAACTGCAGGGCTTAAAGTTATACAAAATTAAGGATGCGACTGTGCCGAGTGGCACATAGATGCTGTCACAGAAGGCTGCAGCTGCTAGCTGGATGCTAGCTGGATGCTAGCTGGATGCTAGCTGGATGCTAGCCGGCCTCTTTTCAGCTGATCTGGGCCTCTCAGCTGGGCGTGTTGGAGCCTTTCGGGTGACGTTATTGCAATAATCTGAAAAAAATATGGCTGTGCAGTTAATACTGGTCTGTGCTCCAGTTTTAGTGTTTGGATGTTGCTTAGTGCTAATTAGCAACCACACAGTCTATGGTTGGAGCATGTTACCGGAAGACTTGGCCTTTCAGAAGAGGAGTCCAAAAGCCAGTAGATGGCATCATGCATTTTTAAAGATACAGTGTGTTATAAAGACCAATATACTGCTTTTCTGTTAATGTTGATTTTGTAATACTGTAATAATGTCGTGAGAGTAAAAGGATGTCACCCAAACGACTCAAATTCACTCTGTTAATATCCACAAACGCGTAAACCGAATTTCAGTGAAATCCTCTCGATAGCTGATGAGTTGTTATTAAAAATGAGAAAAAAATGTGCGCACACCAAAAGCTCCTGCAGCAAAAGTTTAATCCAGGAGGAGCATCACAGGTTAAACAGCAGACTTAAAAACACATTGAGAATTGTACATGTAACATATATATCAAAGTCCAACTAGACTACCAGCAGCAAGAGGCACATACATGTGAGCTGCAAATCGAAAGAGGCAATGAATGCTCAAGAGATATAATAAATAAAAGTGAACAGTCAAAATGGAAAAAACAGAAGGAAAAATAGGAAGAGAAAAGAGGAGCTAAAAGTGGCCAAAGACAAGGTAAATAAAAAGTTACAAAAAGGGTTTCAGGTCCAAATCTTTTTTTAGTCTGTGAGTTGTTTTTGAACAATATAATAAAACGTGTTTTTTTTGCTCCCGCTGATGCAGAAATGTGTTATTGTCTAAAGGTATAAATGAATGACCTGCTGGTGATGCTGGAGGAAAACTGTGTTCGTTACTGTAATGCTGAACTTACGGACTCCTTGGAAAAAAAGTAAATTCTTACCATTTATTTCACATTTCTTTTGCTTTACTTCACAACATTGTGCAGCTTTCACATAATTGCTAAAAACCATTAAGAGCACAGATCCTTATGGGTGGGGGTCATCATTTGTGTCCTCCCTCCCTGACAGATTTGAAGTTTGGAGATTTCAGATTGCGTTTTACTTTTTCCCCTGAACAGACCTCACATCGTTTGATTACTGCATACAGACAAATGTACTGAGAGTACATGAATGTGTTACTTTGTGTTATATCCTAAACCTGCCTATTAGCTGCTTGACCGCCATCCCGCTAGCACGATGAGTGAAGACATCAAAACTGTTTTTATACGTATAATGACGCTGCTAATCTATTGTGCTCTGCAATATTAAGCACTAAAACTCCTCGCAGACTCTTTGGTGACATGAAAAAAATGTGTCCAAAAAAAACATTCTTTTTTCATGCTTTTTGAATTGAATTGAATTGAATACGCTTTAAATTGTGGAAAATCACAAAATGGGAGTAGCTCACATACTGTTACATTATGAACTCTGATTAAAAAGTGAATGGAAAAGGGGTCCCTGGGCCACTGAGCGTAAAGCCTGAGAACAAAAGCTTTAATCTGCACTTTCACCAGTAGACAAAACCGCGGCTTCCCTGCCAAAGGATCCCAAAACTGTTTTTGTGGAGTTGAACTGTAGAACATATTTATATGCTAGTAAAACCAACTAGTTTTGCTGACAGTGACCCCACAGAGGGTCTCTCAGCCGGCGTCTGTGGAGCGGCTCCTGGTTTTACTCCCGCTAAAGGACAGATGAAGAGCATCATGTCTGGCTGTAAAAAGGTCAAAAGTTGCTTTGATGGATTTGCTGCATCTCTGGACACTTTGTGCATGAAACTGTCGGAGGAGCAGAATTTATATCTTAAAAGAAACATTTACATCATCACCGCATCATAATCTGCATTAAACTGAGCGAAACAATCCCATTAATGGATTCTTTAATGAATTGGGTATATATTTGTAGACAAAGCCATTTTCTCCATATGAGTGACATTTTCTTCTTGGCAAACTTTGAATTTCTACTGAAACCACCTCTGCATTTGATAAAAGTTTGAGATTGACTATTGTTGCCAAACAGACTAGACTCTGAAAGTGCCGGCCATCAAACCATGCAGCCAAGCATTAAACAAAAGATGACATCTTCTGAAGAAAAAAAAAAAACAACATTTATGATGTGAGGAAAACTCAAAGACTGTAATTCTTTATTGTACATTTGAAATTATTTTTCACCAAACAACTCATCATCAGAAAAAGTTACCAAACAAAGCGAATAAATTGTTTTTTCAATTTTCATTAAGGGAGAGAATAAACATCCTTTTGCAAAATCGACCATAAACAATAGGGAAAAAAAACTAAACAATGCAAAAATGTCTGAGCATGAACGTTGCCAAGAGAGAACAAGATGCACTGACAACAGCAAGAGGGGAAGGTATTGTCTGATTGTCTGTGGATCACACAAGAATGCATGCAGCGGGCGTGTGTTCCTCAGTCATCAGCTAGAGAAAATCATTTGTTTCATGAGAGAGCAGCCGAGACACGGAGAGAGAGGCTCTCCTGGGGGATGAAGGAGTCAGAGGGCTTTGTTTACCCACAGCTCCTGGGATGCCAAGGCCAGGAAGCTGGCGTGTCCCTCTGACCCACCTGGGACGTTACGCTGTCGGGCAGGAGGCCAAAAGGAAAAACCCCTCCCTCGGGATCTTAATAAGATACGTCACGTCATAGAGACGGCACTCAGACGCCGGCTCGGGAGTGGATCAAAAAAGTGTCATTCAGACGTTGTGGAAGCGATAGATGCTCAGAGGCACGCCTGGCAAGATTTTACCTAAGAATGAACCACGACTCTTATCAGGCTCAAGCACAAAGTGGAGCCGCAGTCACATCACATCCTGAAGTAGCTAAAGCATTAATGAGTTAGCATTTTTGGTTGATCGTGTGTACTTTTCCTTGAAGGGACTTAATAAATGTCCTTCCAGGAGACAGTTATCACTGGCTGTGGCCAAAGATAACTAGATGTGATGAACACGAGCACGCTTCCTGCAGCGCCCTGATGTCACAGCAGGTCTTTGGATTAAAGTCAGCGGGCATGAAATAATTCCCTCTTGCTTCAATTGGAAGAAGACATCACTGTTTATTTTATAAAATTAATAACCTGAAATCTTTTCACACACACACACACACACATATATATATATATATTTATATATATGCCTGAAATTTGCAGATGCAGCAAAGATTTAACTTTTCTCTCAATAACAAAAACACTTCTTTTTTTTTGTAATGCGATGCTCGAAACAACCAAAGATAAAAACAACGTATCCAGGTAAGACACAAATATGTTACTACTATTTGCACACAACCAATGTGGAGCGTGAGTCTAACAAAACATGACTCTGCTGTCTGTTAAGTGACGCTCACATCATATTTATCATATAAAAGCTCTTTAGTGTCTCCAGATTCCTCCTTGCTTGGCTCTTCTCTGCCTTATGTTCAGTAACATGAAAGCAGGGAAGCCGCCTGTTTCCCTCTGGAGCGGTAACATCTCTATTTGTCGTCCCGGGGGAGCAGCACTTGTCAGTGTGCAGCTCTACGGAGATAGATCCCTCCTCTGACTCTGAGGGAAATCACCTCGTTTGTTTTGTGTCAATCCCCTCAAATCCTGCAGAGCTATTGTGTGCCGGCTCCCTCGCCCCTCCCCGGAGAATACGAGCTGCTTTATTTCTGTCTTCACATTAAAGAGGTCAACGTTAGAGAAAACCTGATCTCAAACCTTTTTTAAATCAGGCATAAGCCGTGAATACAATGGTTGACAGGAAGTTGTTCAGTGCAGATCTGAAGGATATCTCTGCAGAACCATTCTTGTGAAGACAGAGGCAAAAAAAATTGACGTCACCATTTATGTAGATCATTATCAGCCAGTCTTACTTTGCAAAAGAAAAAAGTTCAAAATAATCTGTAGTTTTGCTTATTTCCTCGATTGGTGGCTGTGGCAGAAGCAGCACCGTGCGTGAGGAGGTGCCACACAGTTTGTGGGGGCAGACTTTGCCTCGTTCATTTCCTTAAAAGCTGTATTAATAGTTTTTGGCCAGCTGGGAGCAGCGGAACAAGCTGTAAACACCCCACTGACATCATCTTGTAAAGCTGTTATGGCAAACGTATTGCACACGCAGCAGCGAAATTAGCACTGACTTCATTTGGTGCTGATCAGGTGGGTTCACCAGAGCTTTTTTGAATGTAGCTGCTTCACCACCAGCAGCTCGCTCAGAGTCTTTTGGGCCATTTTTAAATTCAACTACAGTTTCTGCTTTGTGGTTTAATGCCTCCGCCATTCATTCAAGATGCAGTTCATCCACCAGTCTTTGTCTGTTCCGTTGACAATGCAGGAAAA
Organism: Bujurquina vittata; assembly: GCA_015106715.1. NCBI lineage: Eukaryota > Metazoa > Chordata > Actinopteri > Cichliformes > Cichlidae > Bujurquina > Bujurquina vittata. Next base: position 21,615 of record VUQK01006216.1, on the reverse strand, counting down.
ACATATTCAGAGCGCTTCAATCATGCAAGGTGGTGCACATCTGACCTGATCTCCACAGCACAACCTCTCCTTCCACTTCTGAGTTAAAGTAGAAAATAACATCTAACGTATTATGATGTCACAGAAAAACTGATCTTTGACCTTTTGGATACAAGTATGATTTTTATCCCATTTGTGTGCATTTGTTTGCCCCTCTCTCTCCAGGTTTTCCTGCAGGATTGCTGTGTTAGTTTGAACCCCTGAATTCTGATCCTGGAGTCCAAATGAATGTTTGTGCTACATTTGTGCACGTTTCATCCCCAGATTTCATGAGCATGGGACGGACAGATGTACACATGGACGGCTGCACAGACCTGAAAACATAATTAGCTCTGACCGCAGCGCTAACTGTGGATCCATCAGTGAACAAACGCCTCCTTGTGTTTCCTGGACATTCACATCTTGGATCCCATCAGCTGACTCAACATTATTATTCTCCATCTTGTTACACTTATTTATTTTAAGAACGAGAGAAGTGATGGCGGTTCAGTTTTCAAAGGAAAACCCGAACGTTTATTTTCAAAGCCGTGGCTTCACGGCCTGCGAGTCAAACTTGGTTCCACATTTCATGTGTGACTTTGAGTCCGTGTGCGCATGATCACAACAAACAAATCTGCGCTCTTCATCTTGACAACATGTGACGGCAAAAATAACATGAGACACCTCTAGTAGAAATAATAGGCATTGTGGAGCAGTGTACCAAAGCAGGTGCGACGACGCCCACTTTTTCCTCCCCCCATCCCTGAAGAGCCCCCATATCACACGCAGATGTTTCCCATCAAACGCACCCACAAACCTCTCCACCCCGAGTATGTAAACCGAGATAAGGACCCATTCAGACAGAGGGACCCTGCAAACTGCACCTTGCTATTGAGCTTTTCTTTCTTGTACAATACACACTTCAAGACTGCAAGGCAGCTTCTTCCTCTGTTTTCTGTGAGGGTCACATGTGCTTTAGCGCCATGAGCAAAACATGCAGCTAGGATGTCTGTGATAGGCGCCTTTAAATTGACAAGAGAAAGGGATAATACCAGAGTCGTGTTTGGATGCAGCAGGGAAAAAAGCAAATGATTGAATAACAGTAATTAAAGCAGTTATTCGTTCGGCGAGCACCTGCATGAGGGATGATATTGCTCCTTAATTCAGCTCAGTTTAACTTCTCTCAGCCGGTGGTTCCAGCATCGCCTCATTAATTGCTGATTGGCATCGAGCTGTTCGCGGGAACAAACTGTTTACTCTGTCTTGCCTGTTTTCTCCGGGCTGCATGTGGCGACAGCCTCACTCAAACGCAGCATTAAGGCCTATTGTACCCAACGAGGCCAGCGTCGCGCCTTTTTTACGTTCTTTTGTGGGCCGTGTGATAAGGCTGATTCATATTCATATACGTGCACTTTAGAACATGATGGGCTGCCATACAATTATGATGTTGTAGATGATAGTTTTGCAGGTGGTGTGGATGTTTTGAATGAGGAGGTATACATAGCTAAAACTCCAGTCTGTCTAGGTAGTTGTTACAAACAGTCTCATTTTATCATCTTTGTCGTCTTCCTTTGATAGAAAGGAAAATCACTGTGAACTCATACATAGACGTAATTAATGTTTTTTAATGCTATACAATATTTTTCAGATATCTTTTTATAATCAGTCGCAGTGATGACTACATATACGATTATCAGCCAAATCTGTTGTTTCCTGCATGTCTGCCTTATTTTTTGCACCTTTATTGTTTTGGTTTAGTCACAAGTTCCATTAAGTGAGAGTGTGCACACATTACGCTACACGCCGATCAAATGTAATATTATGACCACGGACTGTAACAGAACAGGTAACCGGTTACTCGCTCTCTAATCGGGGGTGAATCGGCCCACTCTCCTTCTCCTGACGACGGTTGCACAGTCCCTGACAGAGCAGCACCTGACTGCCCAGCGCCGTGACAGCATCTCTGAAACTGCAGCTCTGGTTCTGACAGAAAGGTGTCAGAATACAGTTTGTTGGGTCTGGAGCTGCATAGCCGCAAACGAGCCAGGGTGCCCCTGCTGATTCCTGTCCACCACCATCAGAAGTGGATGGAAGATGGTGGCCTGGTCTGATGAATTACGTTTTCTTTTCATCACGCGGATCGCCAGGTGTGTGTACGTTTCACTTACCTGGGGACCGCACGGCACCGGGATGCGTTATGGAAAGAAGGCAAGCCGGCAGAGGCAGTGTGATGCTTTAGGCAATGTTCTGTAGGGAGACCTCGGGTTCTGCCGTCCACGTGGACGCGTACCATCTACCCCAGCAGTGTCAGACTGTGGCCTCTTTGAGCAGGATAATGCGCCCTGCCATAAAGCAAAAATGGTTCGGTCCAATCAAGCATCTGCAGGATGTGCTGGACAAACAAGCCCGCTCCATGGAGGCCCCGCCTCACAACTTCCAGGACTTAAAGAATCTCGGTGCGACTACACCTTCAGGGGTGTAAAGGAGTCCATGCTTGGATGGGTCAGGGCTGTTTGGCAGCACATTATTAGGCAGGTGGTCATAATGTTATGCTCAATCCACACTGTTTATGCAGACATTGGAAATTAGTTTATTTAACTAAATTCATAGCAGTTTTTGAAGTTTACTTACTTATTTACTCAGATATTGTGTTCACGTAAAAATCTTGCCATTGTGGTTTTGGTCTTGTCTAGAAAACCTCCCGTGGAAGGCTGCCAGGAAGCATCACGATCATGAGCCTAACGTACGAGCACGCGTCCCCCCTGCCCAGAGTTCCTCCTGTAACTGTGAGTCCTTCTTTCAGTGTTCTGTACTCAACAACTTTTACAAAATTTTAAAAATGCATAAAACTGCTTGTAACTGAACACTCGCTGCTTCCACTTTCCAGCAGCTGCACACACTTCCTGTAGATGATAAAGCTGGCAGACTTGCATGCACACACACACACACACACACACACGCAGATGCAAACGCACCTTTCTTTCTTGGGGCCATGCAGGGGCGAACCTCCCACTCCTCCTGCCTCGCAACGTACCTGCCAGTCAACATAAAGAGGGGTCAAATCCCAAAGGGCATTGGCTATAAAACATCCTACAGACAAACAACCTAATGTACGCATGATGGATTTGGAGGGTGGGAATAAGCTATACATTCTCCAATATATCAAAACACAATTAAGTGAACTGACAATTACAGTGAAAAGAGAACCTTTAATTATCTCTTTGAGGACTAGAACTTCAGCTGATGGGAAGTAATAGCTGGTTATGGATGATAGTGTGGTCACATTGTTGTTTATCTGCCAAGTGAGTTTGATAAACTCATGAGTGCAACTTATAAATAGTAAATTAGTAGCTTCAGTTCGGTCCCTTTCCTCTCTGAACTTTGCTGCTTTTCTAATCGACAAATGTTTCATTTCTCCAGGACAAAATGTTTTTCAAAAGTTTTAACAGGCCGGGTCACAGATCAAAGAGCGCTTAATGAGTAACAGCAGCTTTTAGTCATTCATTCATTCATATTTTTATATGGCAGTAAAAACAAAGCATAGACAAGCCACCTTCAGCAACTGCATCAGCAGCAGTATAGTAAGAGGATATTTATTTATCATAGTGCATCTGCCAGTATATTTGGGGTAAAGGCCATACTGCATCATTGTAGTGCTAAATGTGCAGATCTGCAGCGTTTGCAACCTGACAGTTTTCAGTGTTGAGGCCGTGATTCAGCAGCGTGTTCCGCTAGTTCCCCCCCACACACTGTAGATGGACGTCGCCACAGTGACGTCACCCACTGGTTTATCGACCATCAATGTGACGCCTCGAATCTGTCACCATCTTATATCTTTGTAACTGGATTTGAGGGTAAAATACTCGGTTACTAGCTAACTTTAGCCAGGTTGTTTTAAAAAAAAAAAAGTGTATTTGTGGAGTGTAATGAGTGTACGGTGCAGGCACAGAGTACAACTAATCGTACAGTAAGCATGGCCATAATCAGCTGTGACGCTCTGGATGGCTTTTACTTTGAAAAGACTCTACAGGAATCCTTCAACGTTAAAGCCCAGATGACCGTGTTGTGTTCCGGCTGTTGGTTTGGTGCACGACTCATGACGACTGTTTGGTTTGGACACGGAATCAGAGGCCCACCGACTAAGTAACGTGTGCATTTGAAGGAATAATTCTGTATTTATGTTGTTTTACTTCATTGTTTTAGACACAGACACTCATTTCCCATATTTCTATGTACACAGTTGCGCCTGAAAAAACTGGAAGCTTTACAGTTTTCAGAATGTTTGGCATTGATTGCAGAGCAGCTCTGCGATGTTCCCGTCTCTTCAGTGTTGCCTTTTCTACTCGTCACTGGAGCACAGGTGCTAAACCTTAAATATGAGACATGATGAGAAGGGATCTCACTCATTTCTAAACCCTGGTTTACAGCCCTGACAGCAGGGCATACTATTTGTCAGAAAACTACATTAAAGTCCTCCGAAACAGCCCGAACATGATCCGGAGGTGCGGGACGGTGACTTGGCTTAGTGTAGATAACGCTGTCAGTCACAGCAGCCACGTGCGTCATGATGCATACATTTACTCCTGGTTCCTGTTACAATTGTTACGTTATTGAAACATAAACAGGGAGAAATCAGCTGAAATCAGCTGCGAAAGCCAGAATGAAGGCAAGTGCTTATTTCTGCTGTAAATTTGGGCATTTCAGCATCTGTGAGGACTCAAATGAGGAGCAACAACTTCTCCTCATTTTCAAACTTGTGACCTTTCACTGAATGAAGGTGAAGTTATCTGAGTCCATTCATCGGATTTCCAGTGGAATACGTGCATTTACTGTGCTTGTTTTTATAGTGCTTTCCATAATTCTACAGTTTTCTATAGAAGAATAGAATAGAATAGAATAGAATAGAATAGAATAGAATAGCTTTTATTGTCATTGTTATAACATTCAACGAAATGTAATGCTCATAATGTGTCCCTTCAGTATTTTTCAGGGAAAATATTGTAATTTTTAACTTCACTGCATTTATTTGACAGCTGTGGCTGCTTTTTACTTCACACTAGCACATTTACATTGGATCATCAAATATATAATTTTAATTAATTGCAATGAAGGGATGAAATCACTTCCTGTAGGGACAGCCCCTTTACACACACCACACACACACACATACACACACACGGCATGTTAATTTTTGTAATGCTGAATGACATAAGAAATATTTTTTTAAAACGTATTAAAATCTGATATGCTGTCATCTCTATATTCAAACGTGTGCATTCGTTTCTTCTCATCATGGCCCACTGGCTGTTTTTATATGTAGTTTTCCTTCCATATGCATAATTCTTTGGCCTGAGTTTGCTGTCAAATCAAATCACGGAGCAGCCTGTGCACGTCCTGATTGGGCGTTCAGTTCACTTTCACTCTCGCCGTGCAAACACTGCTCTGTGAAGCAGCTTTCTTCTTTGAGGTGGCCAAATATCCATCGCAGTCTGCATTCCCATGTGAAGCTGTCTGCAGAAACGTGGCTCTCCGTTCCTTCACTGAGGAAGGCCATAAGATGTGGCTGAAAGCACTCGAAACAACTAAGTTGGACCTTGCATTAAGTTGTATGCATGTATTTATTTATTTATAAAGCAGTAAATCAGGAAAGTAACTCCCATTTTCGTGGTTACCAAACAAATAAAGAGAGGATTTCATAGTTAGGGAGTTTCTGTAATGCAGCCTCTGGTGATTAGCGAGCCAATCTGTCAACTGAAGCACCTCAATTTAAAACTCTGTGTTGGAACTCATCCATTTTACTGAAGTGTGTTTGTGCGAGACACTAAAGTTCTCCGAGCCGCGGGGCTGCTGCTCTCTGATTGACTTCTGACCTAACTAGAAGCAGTTAAAACCCAAAAGGAGCCTATACATAGCGCGGCCAAACAACACGCCACGTTACAATCAGAATGCACTGTGTGCCATTGTGTCTGTGTGACGCAGAGTGTGTGTCTGAGGCAGAGAGGGAGAGTTAGAGACGGAGTGAACGAGCAGCTGTGGCAATATTTCCAATATTTACTCTCCTCCACTGAGTGCAGTTGCTCGGGCCTTTGAGGAGCAATCAAACATCCGGAGATGGTCGCAAGATTCTCCCTTTAAGCCACAAGGTTTTATTTGAGAAAGAATACCTTCTGTTCATCGGATTTGCAGCCATTTCATTTGAATCCATCTGTTTTTAAGGTGAAAAAGAGAGACGGGGGGAGCGAGCAAAGACAAACAGCAACAAGAGAAAAAGCAGGCTATTGAACAGAGCCTGTTTGTGCATCATATTGTGCTTGATGTAATGTAGGTCAGTGTTCTGCACAGCACCAGATAAGACACAGGGAACAAGTGTTGTGTGTACTTACAAGCAAATATCTGTCAAAATAGCAATTGACAGATCTACAAGAGCCTCCTCTCTCCCTCATGCTCTCTGTCTCTCTCCATCTCTTTCTGCTTTTTTTTTTTTTTTTTTTTTTTTTTTTTTTTTTGGGTTTTTTTTTTTTTTTTTTTTTTTTTTTTTTTTTTATTTTATTTTTTTTTTTTTCTTCTTTTTCTCTTTCTTCTTTCCCACTCCCC
>VUQK01006208.1:63319-79515 GCA_015106715.1 Bujurquina vittata | reverse complement strand
TAGTGGAGCCGCCAAATGACAGGGAAGGAGAAAAAAAAAAAAAAAAAAAAGCATATCCAGTGCATACTACATATTAGATAGGTGGATCCTGTAACTTTCTCCTTCCTCTCACCCTGTGGCTCTGCTTCATCACACAGCATCAAAACATAGCTTTATTCCCAGGAGTGGCTTGCCTTTTTATCTGCTCCCTAGCTTCCCACGGCGGGCTGCATCCACCCATAATCTGCTGCCGTTTCATGTCTGGAGCACAGAAAAGAAGGATAAGGGACTTGTTCAAGTGAAGATCAATGAGACTGTACACAGAGCATATGTGCACCAGGACACACTGAAAATTCTTTTTTCTTCCTTGTAAGGTGCCATATGATGCAACATTAACAGAACATTATATATGGACATACTGACATGCCAAGTCTGAGCACTTGGGCAGAAATTACTATTAGGCTGATGTGGTGCGATTTGTGTCATATACACCCAGTAAACTGCATCTACCTTTTTATTACTGAACCATCTCGCTGTGGATCAAACATGGAGGATAAAGACAATGAACACTGTAAACATGCTGCATTATACATTTGTTGAAAACACATTTGGCTATATGTCACAAGCACCTTGTTATTTTAGACTGTGCCAAGTGCCTGTGCCGGCAAAATCAAAGCAGTCTGATGTATTGGCAGCAATAGCTGGGGTGTGAAACTGTGTCAGTGAAGTAAAGGAAATCACCAGAGGCTGTTTTCTGTTCGCTCCACAGCTGGCTGACGAGATCGGCAAGGACTAATTGTGTATCAGACGGAGGCAGAAGAAATTCTCAGTTTGTGCGTTACTTTTCTTTGTACTTAGGTCTACCTGCCTTCCCACCCAAGTGGCACACACTCACCAGACAAAGGGAACTTAAAAGTACCAGAAAAAAAGCCCTGGGACAAACAACACGCATGCACAGAAATTCTCGATGAACCCCAAAGCCAACCTGTAACCCTAACCTTTTCTATCCCTACAGGAACGATGTCCTGTAGGAATCTGCGCAAAGAAAGCATATATGAAAGTTGGATTTAAAAAGAGAAGACAGCAAGAGAGTGAAAATGACACTGCGATTGTGTTGGAATGAATAAAAGAGGAAGGCAGAAAAACTTTGCATTTGGAACTACTGATCAAAGTAATTCCCACAGGAAGCCTCTTTTAATGAGAGCTGTACAAGAAAAGAAGGGTGGAAGACAAGGAGAGAGTGAAAGAGAAGAAAAGAAGGGTATGGCACGCCATTCCTACACAGAGAGAGAGAGAAAAAAGGGAGATGATATATACAGTGCCTAGTGTAAGAAATGAGTGTGTGTGTATTGGTTTGGGGGGCGGGGGTGGTTATTTGAAGGGTGTTTTCAAGATCATTTTAACATCTTCACTGAGGGAGCGTCAGAGGCAAGGCCAGGTTAATTAAACCCAAGGGAGTACCAGCTGAGGGGGCCCACATTTGAATATGTCACAGAAATAGCACGAGTGCGTCAGCTGAGGCCGGATGGCGGGTCTCGGCGAGCAAATATGTTGACTGTGCACTGCACGCTAAAAGGAAGAGAGAGAGAAATAGAGACAGACAGCGAGTGGTGGGGGCTCTGTGATGTTTTGCTGTTCTTTACCCACGATGCCACCGGATTTCTCTGAGTTATTAATGTTTGTCATTAGCCACATTATGCTGGAGGACAGTGACTGGAAAAGAGAGTGAAGAAATTTATATGGGACAAATATTGACAATAGCTTGCCCATGGGTATTGGAGAAGAAGAAAAGATGCAAACTATGTTAATGAATGGTAATTAACCACTAGGGTTTGTCTCTCCTGGATCCTAGCTAAATTGGTCCCCGAGTTGCAGCTAGAGACAGTCCTGGCCTAATCCTTTATTATAAAAAGATAAAGGAAAACGACATCATTAGCATATATTTGAGAAGGGAGGGGGGATTAAAAAGTAGAATTATTTCTTTTTAATTCTTGAATGGAGGATCCTTCACGCCACTGGTTATTACACATAATAAAAAAGGAAGGAGGAAAGTGGTTATTCAAGAAAAAAAGAACCAAAAGCCAGAGGAGGTAAAGAAAGGAGTAAAAAAGAAGTAATTTCAAAGGAGGCGTGTGGGGTCTCTTGTGTAGGATGCAAACTCAAGGACAGAGACCTGGATTGTGGTTTAATATTCAAAATGAATAATAAGAGAGGGAGGACAAGGGAAACAGATAAAAGGAAATGGAGGTAGCTATGTCAAGGATGGAACCGCTCCTCTTGTACACCACTGCACTGTGTGTGTGTGCTCATCCAGACCCTTATTAATGATGTCAGCAGCAGGGGCCACTTGTTACAGACAGGAACCATGCCAACAGGCAGCTGTCAATCACGAGAAAGGTGTGAGAACCCTGGAGTCCAGCAGAGCATCCTCAGTCACCATCACACACTGACTGACAGTCCTTTGAACTGATACAAGCAAAACAGAGCACACAAGACAAATGACACCATCACAAAAAATGCAGACTTCAGAAGTTAAATGGACTTTTATTTAGAAATTAGGCAAATCAAGCAATACTTAACATAATTACCCAACAAATAATGAATAGATACTTTAAAAATATCCTTCAAAATTAAACACTTGCAGTGCATTTCATAAAATGGAACGGAGTAGGGTTCAATCGCTGGATTGTATCTCTCAGGGTTATAATTCTCTGGAGCTCCTTGCAGCGAATATTCTGCTCTTTCTTGCTTTGGACCTTCTGAAAGTGTCAACTAGGCATTGGTAGGTCAAGTCCCTGCAACCCAAAGTCCTTGAGGTGCCAAATAAATTAGGGGGAAGGGGTAAAAGAAAGTTTTAAAAAGTGTAATTTAAACATTAGAGTAAGCATTTGCCTTATCACCCCAGGTCTGCGTTGAGAGCGGAGGAGAGTGGCTGCACCGTAAATTAGCTTGGCACTAAAGGGCCCTGTCTGATAGACATAGTGCAGTGAGTGCTAACACAGATGTCGAGGGCTCATTTACAAAAGCTGGGGTGCTGCGTTGAGCCAGTGGCCCAGAGTGAGTCGACAGCGCTTTTCTCACAAATATTGGTTCTGCTGCCCCGGCCCAGCTTGGCTCAGCCCGGCTCCCACCGAGCAGGAGCTGGGGAGGGAGAGAAGAAGGGAGGGAGGAAAAGAAGAGGATGACAGTTTTCCCAGCCTCAGCCCAGGGAGTCAGGCTTTTTCGCTGACTGGTGTTGCGAGCGTGGCCAGCTCTTCTGTCAGCACTTTCCTCTCCTTCATCTTCACGCGCACAGCCTCCATTAGCTGGCCGGCAGAGGGGATCTGCAGGGGAGGGGAAGCATAGAAAAAAGGGTGTGGGGGTGGTGGTAGAAGGGTAAGAGAAAATGAGGAAAACACACACAAATGCACCAGTATTACAATAAAGTCAGATTTATTTATTTATTTTTTTTACACCTGGCAGCCTGTTTGCTGTTTTGTGAAACAAGAGAAGCCCAAATGGGGCCTCAGGATTTGGGAAACGTCTCAGGGAGCAGGTACTTTGAGAAAAAGTAAATCACAGAGCAGGCTACAGAGCAGCAGTCCAACTTCACAGCTCACTTTTTCTAAACTTTCATTTTCGATGCACGATCCATGACTATTAGGCAAATGATCTCTTCATGTTCAATATGGACAGAAAAAAAACAAAAACAAAAGAAAACTCAATATACATAGGGGGCTGTAAGTAATTCTTTAGGTCAGCTCTAAAAAACTAAATCTGTGCTGTAACTGTAAAACATGGCAACCACAGTGTTGTTTTTATGAGCCTAAAGAGAAAATACATTTAACCAGAACGTTAACTAGATCAGTTTTCTTTGCAGCAGGTGATGGAGGCGATGCTGCAATTTGCAGCATCGCCTTTTGTGTGTGTCACTGGATTGAATCTTTAACAGAGAGAGGAAAGGATGACAGCTGATGTTGACTAAATCACGTGTGAAAATAAAGAAATGGCAGGTTTGTCCTCAGAGCGCTCTGTGATTTTGTTTTTCTTCTTCGTCGACATGAGGATTTGATTTGAATTTGTACCGGCTCACCCATAAATATTCCCCTTAAGTTATGCGCTGCCTTTTACAGGTGCCCCCCCTCCCCCATTTTTTTAAGCAAGAAAAACGCATTATTTCCTTGAGCAATTTACCAAATCACATAGCATGAGATGAGAAGGGGACAGACTAGATGAGAACAGCAACATCATGGATTCTTTTACTTGTTATTTCATAAAAGAGAATGTGAAAACATGAGCCCTTGAACTATACACAGCTGGAAACAGAGAGCACATCGGGGAACAAACTGTAAAATATGATCTTGATTAAGCAAGCAGCAACGCGGCAACATCCAGGACTAGAACATGAAGTTGCAGTTCCTCGTGGGCCACTTGAGGTTGGCTCCAAAAGCAAAACTCCATTGACTCCTCAGCTAAACCTTTTTTTCAGGGGGTTCTAATTTTTCTCTTTGTGACAACTCTATGGGAAGTAACTTTTCTTCCTCACCTGTTTGAAGCCTAAAGTCATTATTATTAAGAGCGTGGGTGCTGACACAGGTGGGCGCAGGTTATAGCTGTCTGTTAGGGGTCTCCTCTGCTAATTCAATCAGAACCGGACTTCTTTACTGCGTTTGTAGTGTTGTGCCTTTTGAAGTATTTTTAAATAATTACCCAACAAATAAAGTGGCTTGTGATGCCAGTAATTATACTTACAGCTCATTCACAACATCTGAGCCCCAGTTTTGGCGAATGAAATTCTATTATTTTATTTGTATATTAGTTAGCACTCATGTGCAAGTGTCTGAGTTGTACCTATCCAAGCCTGTCAGTATGAGCTGACAGCTTCCACCCACTGATCCATATTTGGTCACTTCTGACTGCAAACTAAGACGGTGACAGTCTGTAGATCATGTGTTGGGACAGGACTAACCTGTAATTTAAAACCTTTATTTTTCAATTTCAAATAAAGCTGGAGAGTGTGCAATCGAAACTTTAATATACACACACATGCAGTTCTCCTGCCCCTTGACACCTTCTCTTCTTCATTAAAGGTAACAGAAGCAGGGAACACAAGGCCGTGTGTGCCAGGAAGTATGCGAGAAAGTGTGCGGGAGTGTGCACGAGTGCACTGGGGAGTCAGTTCCAGCAGCACTAGATGCTTCAAACACACAGCCTAATTCCTCCGAGAACCGCTACACTGAAGTAACTGCTGAGACATCTCCCTCTGCCTGTCCTCCAGAGAGAGTTCACTCTCTCTGTTTCACACAGACACACACTTACATGCGCACATTTCCTAATAAGCTAATTGCACTTAGAGCCACTAACTATGCAAACAAACACACTAAAATAGAGACACAGCCACAACATGGGGCTCTGTGGGACAGCAAAATGGGAGACTGGATCATTAAAAGTCCTGATATGGGAATACGAGTAAACAACACTAACAGGTAAACATGATCTAGATAAACCTAACATTAAGTGAGATTTAAGCCTAAAAAAGATGCTGAAGTTATGTAATAAACCTAATGTACTCTCAAGTCTTTGATTTTTAAAGGTATTTTTGGGGCGTCCTTTTCTCAGAGAGGAACAAAAGGAAAACAAAGCACACCTGGAACCCAGGACGCTGCAGCTCATTGCAGGTATCATCCCTTAAAACACTTCATGAGAAATTAATGGATCAAAACTGCACAAAAATGAGTAGCTACACAAAACTATGGTGATTATAAATATGTTCAGTGTTGATGTACTGAAAGTAATGAAGTATCGTGTGAATTTAATTGTAAAAAAAAAAAAAGCCTTCATTTTCATTGTTTCTTACATTAGCAGATTCTGACACTGCTCACACAGACACAAACGGGACAAGCAGGACTATCATTCCCTTTCATCTGACTGCCACATTAGCTTGGGACTGATCCCCTGGAGGATGGTTGGAGGTAAGCTGTGATGCAGCTGCTCTACTGGATCCCCTGGGCTGCTTAAGGCGGTGTTAAGAACTGGCACTAATGTTATGCTACAGTTGATTTAGCCGGGCCCCTGTCCCCTTTGGCGGAGCTAGCAAGCACCAGCAACACAATGGCTGTTTTGCAAGAGGCCCTGTCCCCTTTGGCAACACTAAAATAGCTGCTGTAGCATTAAGCCATGCTAACTCGCATCCATTACTATTCAACAGGCCCTGCAGAGCAGACCTTTTGTCTAGGTATGATTTCATGAACATGTTTCAGGAGTGAACTGACATACAAAGCCACTAACACTGACAAGTTTGTGTGCGTATATGTGTGTGTGTGAGCGTGCGCGTGTGTGTGTGTGTGTGTGCAGACAAGGACAGGGGCTGCAAGCAAAAGGTGTTTTTATGAGCCAATTAAATGACACTGCTATGCTGTAGCCTGGGGCACACCTCAAGGCAGCAAGCAGCTCAAAGTTTCCGCACTCCAGCGACGCCGGTCTGGTAGTGGCATTACAAAAAAACTTTTTTGTTTTCATAAAAGATCAATCATTCCAGCGCTTTTGTCTTCTCCCTCTGAACGGGTTAGTACAATTATTTCCAAGGGCCCAATTTGGTTGCAGAGATTGTGTCAGACGGCTGGATGTCTAAATGAGTAAGAATGTGGAGAGAAGTGAGGCTCGCAGAGCCTAAAAGAAATACAAGAGGGTCTTAGCAAGGAGTGTTTTTCCTTAGTTATTCACGAGTTGATGTCAGTATAACTGTAATAGTCATGTATATTTAATAATGTAGATGTTGCTACTGAACTCCAGTACTCTACTATACAAACAACATTTGGGTCCTTGAAGAATCTTACAGGAGTGTGGCAGCTGTAAAATCAAAACTTTCATACAGTTTGTATATTTATACATAATAAACCCACTGTACACTAGTGATGCGGGCTGAATGTTAAAAAAAAGAAAAGAAAAAAGAATTGAGTGGTATGATAGGCTTTCTCTAAGTGTGAAAGGATACCCGCTGTAAATCTTTGTCTCTGGCTAGTGAGTCATCTCCAATCTAGGCCACTAGTCAAGGTAAGGGAGAAGTAGTTACAGTAGTTTTATCACAGAGGGGAGGAAAAAAAGCTCTTTGATCTTTGATCTTCTCACTTTTGTTTGAAAATCAAATTTATCAAACGGGGGAATAACAACAACAACAACATGATAAATAGATTAAAAAAAGCACAAAGGCACCACACTTGCATTTGATTATCTCCAATAATGAATATGTCACATTTGCAAAGAGGGGCTCAGGTAAGGAAATCACTAAAGCACCGACAAGCCTATTCTCTTGCTCTTCTTCGTAATTACCTACCCCAGCAGCATAGCAGATCCCTCTCTTTTCTCCCCTTTAGGCCACTGGAGACTGATATGAAAGGGAATTGGACACTTGGGGCCACAAATACTGTAATTAAAAATCTCTCCTTTTCTTGATACGTTGTTTGCAAACATCATTTCAGAGCGCAACATGCATTTGTTAGGGATCTGACCTAAATACACCCTAGATTAAACACAGGAAAGCACTCGGTCTTTGTTTCAGGTTCCTACTCATTAGGTGTGAAAATGAGGTGATTCAGGCATGATTGGGGTATAAATATAGAAAGGTGATATCCATACAAAAGAGATGCAACCTTTAGGTAGAATTCAGCAATCCAGAATATACTGTAGCAACTTAACAGTAATGGCTCACTGGTCAAGGTAATGCACTGGGAAGGAGTTGCAGTCAACAAAGGTCACATGGCTCCTGGCTCAGATACAATTCAACACATCTAGCCATCAATTATTATTGTAAATCATTTTTCTGTCTTAACCTAAAAGTTACTGATTATGCTTTTTCTTATTTTCTTTCATACACACCATTACAACAGTGGACCTCTTATTAAAATATGGCCAAAGTTTCAAATAATGAGATCAGCGTATGCACAGAAATGGTCTCCGTGGGTCCTTCTCCAAAGAGTTTCGTTCTACTCTTGGCACACAAACCTGCTGTTCAAATCGTCTGTTTGCGGGGGGCAGCCAGACAGAGTTGGCTTAACCCTTTATAGGGGAAATGACTATTTTTTTTGGCAATTTCCAATTTCCACGTGCATCCCGCACCTCAGTGGCGTTAAGAAGAATTTGGTCATGAAGAAATGACCTAATGTTGTATAAATGTATAATGTGTATGTTATAATGTTCTAAAATACATTTTCCTTTCTTGTATTTATTTATTTTTTAATATACACTATTTTCAAAAAGAGGACTACCCTAAAGAGAGAAGAACTTAATTTATTTCTTTAAGACAGAAGATGAACTTAAGGATAATGCAAAGCTACTCTAGTAGAGTTGGAGATGAACAGAATAGGCTCCCTTTAGTCTGTTGTGCTACACAGGACCGCACTTTATAGAGAGAAGTACGGGGTCATCGACACATTACACCTACAGGAGCTGCTCAGCCACAATAGCCCATGCCACGAAGTTCCCGGCATACAGTTTTTGTGCTGATGTTAATGCCAAAGGAGGATTGGAGCTCTGCAGTCATGGAGTCAGCAGATTGTTGGCAACTGATACACTTTATGTGCCTCAGCACTCAGCAACTGCTGCTCTGTAGCTTTACATGGTCTGTCACTTTGTGGCTGAGTTGCTGTGTTTCTTAAACATTTCCAATTTGGAGCAATATCACTTACAGTTGATTGTGGAAACTCTAGTAGGGAAGAAATTTCCTAAACTGATCTGATGCGAGAGTGGCATCCTATTACACAACCATGCTCAGACTCAGTGAGCTCTTTAGAACGACTTATTCTTTTATAAATGTTTATACAGGCAGACTGCATGGCTAGGGGCTGTGTGAATGATAACACCTGAATTCAAAGTAGTGTGGCCCAATACTTTTTTTCAAAAGTATTCAATAGCTTTAATCGCTTAACCTGGTAATGGCTAAGGAACAGCACCAACAGGCTGTATCCTCTGTTTCTGTTTATCTGAAATCCAGGCTGAAGATGCCACAAAAATCACAGCACACTCTGATAATAACAACAATAATATTAGTCTTCTCTTGGGAAACCCTTCACTGTTTCAGTGACGCATTTACAGTACAAAGGCTCAGCTCAAGTCCCCTCCACACACATACAAACATACTTACAGGGACCAAAAAGAGTGTCTGATTTAATTAGCTCAGTCATTAATTGAAGCTTAATTAGAGCCACTTTCCTTCAGAGAGAAGTGTGGGACTCAGGGCTGTTCCCTGTCATTACAGAGGCATAATGAGCCACACAACACAACACACTGCTCCTCACTCTCGTAGCACCAACAACAACAGAAAAGTTTCTCAATGCGTGGAAACAGAGCCACTGATATTTTTAAAACCAAGGGTTAATGATGTAATGCCCCATGGAAATACCAATATAGCAAGAAGCCTTTATAAGAAGTGACATGAAAAAAGTGTGCTATTTAACATCATTTACCACTGTAGAAATGAGCTACAGCAAACCCTCCCTAAAGTTTTATAAGGGTTTGAAATTACAAGAATTATTTCAGCCTTAGAGACCATCCATAAACGCCTTTGATGTTTTATAACAAGTAAAGTCCTGATTGGTCTGGCTTGTCTCTACCACTGTCTTAATGTAATGTTCACCTGCTTGTTATAGCTTGGAGGCTGATAAGAAGTGATGCTTGTACGTCTCCCTTGGGTGTGATTGTGAGGTAAATATTAGCAGGCCCTCAGCGCCACCCCATACCAGTAAACCAAACCACTGTCCTCTCATAAAGAAATCAACAGAGTCAATGACTTTTTAAATGTTATTATGCTGTCATGAGGCTTCAGATAGGTGTGTGTGTATACAAAATGAGTCTGAAAAATGATCTGGAGGGAACGTGTGTGTTTGCGTGCATGTGCACACGCTTGCATGCACATGCTGCTCCTGTTCATTACTGGCCAGCAGCAGAAGGCAGTCATTTCCCTGTCTTCATAAAGACTTGGTCCATTAAATTCTACCTCCAGTCAATAATTAGGACTCCACAAATAAACCAAAGGCAATTAAATCAATGCTTCCCCGGGCCGGTGCCTGGACCCCATGGCCCACATGGACACTCCATCTTCACTGCTGGCCTTATTCATGGTAGGCTGAGGTGGAGCCATGCAGCACACCCCCTGGCCTGCTCATGATTATTAGACAGCATCGTCCCTTGATTCTGGCTATGGAGCGCCGCTTATGGTGGCTCTCTACTGAGAGGCGCAGGGTTTGATTTCATTAACTCACCAGTGGAGGTGAGAGACGAGGAAATGAATGCAATGTTTCATTTTGTTTTGAGTGGACATGTGGGGCAGCGGTGAGGGGGCTCGAGAAATCTATGGCACTTCTATGGCATGAAGGGAGCAGTAACTTCAGCACATACACAGTCACATATCATCATGTCTGCAACACAGAGTTTGTTAGCGTATTGCGAATGCCACTCTTTCTTGTTATTTTGACATGTGGCGGTGCATGACAGTGATTGCAAATAATGGCCCACACACAAAGATGCACACATACATACTCATCTTCACATCTACAAACACATACACACACACAATCACACGCATGCACAGAGTGAGTGATGGGTTTGCCATTGACAGGGCCACTGAGATAATAAAGTGCTGTCCCACTGGCAGCTCCATTAGGCACTGACAGTGACAAGATGAGGCTGTCGTGAGTGTGGTGCACATACGAATTTATACACATACCCAGACACACACACACGCACACACATAGATGGACACATCCTCATCTTCTTCTGGTGACAGCCAGCCAGTTAAGGACATGGATCTCTCTCATCTTTCCTTTCACTGGGTCTATTTCTGTCTTTGTGTCTTTTTATTCGAGGAAGTGTGTATGAGTGCAGCTCTCGGTAAGATCATATCACTATTAGGGGAGTGTGTTATTAGTGTCACAGACAGGGTGACAGCCCAGGCCATTCCACTTCACAGATGTTCTGCTTGGTGAGCCTTTCATAAGCTATGACAGAGAGTCGAGAAACCAAAGGGGTTCTTACTGGAGTTCTTGAAGTGTATGCATTCACTAGAAAACGTTGGCTTCCCAGCAGCAGCCCTCATGTAGTGTAGGCCTGATATCACAGCAGTCTTAAAAACATAAATTAAGAGAGCTACCTAATCAACCAAAAAACCTGCTCTCTTGGCATGCAAGATGTCCCACCAGGCCAAAGAAATGATATAGAAATATGAAAGAGAAAGGCAAAGATGGAGCCTAGTGTCCACTTGATATGACAATATGTTTTTGAAAACCAGACAGCGAGAAGAAACCGCGCGATCGAGCTGAGGAAAAAAAAATACATGAAAAAAAAACCCCAACAAAAAACAAAAAAACAGAACAAGATGGACTTGAAAGGGGATAGAAAAAGTCTGTTTCAGTGAAGGGGGATGACTGCGGTGGTCCCAGCGGTCCCCACAGGGACCTGGGGGCGAGTCTCAGCCTTGTCATACTCCGCTTTTCTCCTCCTCCACTCTGCACACTAGCTCCAGCCCCCCCTCCACCATCCCTGTTCTGCCCACGGAAAACGTCGATAGCAGGCTGCCGGTGCCGAGGTCTCTGGTGGACACTAGCTCATTCTCCCGGCATCGACAGGCCCGCCAAATCAATATTTAGTTCCCCACTAACAAGCTGCCTCGGGGTCTGAGCCAGAGAGAGAGAGGGAGAGAGGGAGAGAGCGAGTGAGTGAAGAATGCGGGACAGTGGAGGATGGCAGAGAGAGACAGAACAGGGACTGAGAGCTGTCCAGCTAGAAGGGAAAAACATGGATTCAATAGAGTGTTGTGTGTGTGTTAGTGTGGGAGGGGGAGAGGAAGGTGGAAAGGTCAGAAGAAGATCTGGGGAACAAGAGAACAGTGTCTGGTGTGTGTCGTGGTGCGGAGGCGACGCATGAGTGCCTGCAGCAGCCGCTGACAAGAACACAGACAAGACACACACACATTCTCGACACTCTCAATCATACACATATCACAGCGAGCAGACGTTGACAGCACTCCAGCAGAGCACTCACAGATGAGTGGCTGTGTGCACACAAAGACTCCAACACAGTCAGGATCTAGTTGCTTTTCTTTGTTTTATCTTTTGCATTATTGTCAGAGGATCATTGGGGTGGGAACAAAATTCATCCTCCACTTACTGTATTTGGGTGAAGCTGGAGGCCAATTTTTTTCCCCTGCACTGAAGGCAGACAAGTATCACAGAATCTCCACCACATTTGTTTAATGTAATCACAGAAACATCCACATTCATAATAAATAAATAAAATGTATTAGTCGATAAATAAATAAGTAAATTGCAGTATTCATTATTCAAAAACATATACAGCACCAGTCAAAAGTTTGGACATACCTGAGGGCCTGGATGTTTCTTATTATCTGACACAACATTTATGTTAAAAAAAAAACAAACTATGATGCACAAATGCACAAAATTTAACAACTGTTGTGCATCATGAACATGGAGACAGCGTACTAAATTTTTTAAAAATGTAAAAAAAGAAATGAAAGAAAGAAAAAGGAAAACATAAATATCTTTAAGTTTTGTTCTGGGCAAGTAAAACTGCTCAAAATGAAATGAGAAATTTCAGAGTGAAAATGGTCATGATCGCTCTTTGGGTATCTTTAAAGGTGCGTTTGTGGTTTACTTTTCCTCTCACTGGTCTTTTGCTGATTTATTCCAAACAACTATTTACTAACAAAATAAGCTAGGACCAATTATTACACGTTTGGTAGAAGACCCAATTTCTCGATTCAGTATGACAAAGAAGCTCAACTTACTGTAGATCATTGAAGTGACCTACAGAATAACACATAAACGTATGTCTTACGTATTGCTGAGAAACAAAAATATCGCTTGTAAATAATTACTAAGTAATTACTACTTATACTATTCTGCATCTTACTCAGTGTCAGCTGGGATGCAACCCCTTGATGATCATGAATTAGATAAGGGGTTAAGAAAAGAGATTGATGGATAGCTGGATGGATGGAAAACAAACTTGCTCTGGTTGGAAGAATACATAATGGTCTTTGTGTTGAAATAAATCATGCACTTGTTTGTTAAGTTGGACCATATTAACAAGTGCATTTCTGTAATGTCTTCTTAATTCCCTGCGCAACCAATACTGAAAGGAGGCCTGCTGGGACTGCGGGTAATGACTTATTTAAATACAGTAGTAACTGTGCAGTAACCACCAATTATTCCTTTTACGTATATAAAGCAAACAGGTTAAAGTTTGACTTGTAATTAAAACCTTAGTGGGAATAAAACAAGCATTTATTTTTTGAACATTAAAATTTTTTTTATTATTATTATTCTGAATCTACTGCACTGCCTGTGAAGGTGAGTAGGTGCGAGGATGTGAGCCTGACCTTCTGCTGGAGGATGTGGTTTACACGGTCCAGCCACTCCTGGTCTCTAGGATACTCTGAACAATCTGCCATCCCCTGCAAACACAAAAGCAGATACTTATCAATGTTTTCTTTTAGAGATTATAAGAAAGTGAACTAAAAGTGGTAAGGGAGATAACCATCAATAAATTGTAGGAATATTTACAGTCTGTTTAATGTTAAGCCAAAATGTCAAAAATATTAAGTCAGAAAATAATATTTTATATATATATATAATTTTTCCCACAAAGACCTTTAAGAAGCTTTGTGGAGACTGTTGTAGGGCACACCAGCACACCTCTGCATACTACTCATGCGTAAAGACCCAATAGAGTGGTGGTCTTGTTACTGCTAATGAACATGGTGAAAAGAAACTGCATGGCCATGGCCATGTACACCTGAACACTAATACGCTTCCTCCTCCCTTCAAACACAAAGTGGCACTGGACAAGGTGTGACGAGACTTGTACTAATTCACAGGGACACAGGAAGAGCAGGAGGAGAAAAGTCTACATGTGTGTGTTTGAATTCACATGCCCTTGCACTTACACAGTGGTAACTCTAGCTCTGTAGCTCTAGCTACATAACTGTAGCAAGTGTGGTGGCTGTCTTAATTCGATGTGTCCACTTTTTACTTTTTAAACTGCCCCTGGAGGTCAGAAAGGAGGTACTGTTTTTATTGTGTTTAACTATATCACAGAAAGTACCTGGCTGATTCATACCAAATTTGCAAGATAACCAATGACCCCTAGATCAAATTTACTCAATTTTTTAAATTACATTTTTGCCATATTTAGGTCAAAGTAAAGACACATCACCGTCATTTGTTGCAGTAAGAAGCATATCACTACTGTCCATGAACCTATAACATTTGATCCGGATACGATCCGGATATGCAAAGATATGACGCAACTTTTGAGTATCAATCCAATCACTCAATTCCCTCTTATTGCCCACCTGACAAACTGTATTTTCTCATTAGAGGAAATAAAGCTTTTATAAAAAATGAAAATGACCATAAAATTATAGTTTTGTCAGTTCAACTTTTTAAATCTTGGAAAATTGTGGGCAGGGACAACAGTTATCTCAGTGTGATTCAGTGTTTGGAGAGTGACAACGAACGTTCAAATCAGCTAAAACGCGTATCAGCGGCGGGGTTCTTTGTGCCCGGCACCACTTGGTCTTTTAATGTAAGTGTGTGCATATAGGTATATACTTTGCACAGCAAGTTCCTCATGCAGACTTTACAGAAACTTTCACAGATTCAGCTTTAGGAATTAATAAAGCAGCTCTGAAAATTATGCTATACTCATAGCAATAGCAACGTGTGAGAGGTTGGTCAGTCAGGTGAATTTTAGCTTTCATGTTGCTAGAAATTATTACAAGTTATTAGAAAACTGACCATGATTTTGGGAATATATTAATTATGTCATATGTTATTAGTTTGCATCTCACTGATAACATTAACTATACACCCAATTGGCTATAAATGCCTGTGTCGCAAATATCCTCTAAATTAAAAAAATAAAACAAAAACAAAACTAAAATACAGAACTACAAAAGGTAAGAGAAAATCCATCTGTATATTAAAGGATACTTTCAATGTTTTATTTCTGTTTAATTATATATCCACTATAATTGAGGCTTTAGTTTAACAAAGCAGCTTGCCTTGATTTTTCTTAGCGAGAGCACTGAAAGGATACATTTTTTTGTACCCATGTCCCATTTCACTAAACTTTACATGATGGGAGCATTCAGACATATCACAGTCAGCAAAGGCCCCAGATTAATTTTGTATCTCTTCCTGTTGATTCCCAGCTGTTTGGTACCCTATATAATGTCTCTGGTGATAGCACTTGTGTTAGGCTGCCTAATTAGTCAATGATGCTTCAGTAACTGAGACCTAGAAAGCAAGGTCATAACAAGTGTGTGCGTGTTTATTTTAATGAGGAAAAGAGGGCTTTTGTGACTGCTGCCTTAAAACATCTCACAACATAGGTGAACACTGTGTGTAAAATGCACAGTATGTATGTATGTATGTATGTATGTATGTATGAATATAAGATTTTGGGCACTTGCTGGCGCTTGATAAATATATAACAAAGAACTGGCCCTCCATCTAATATCAGGTGCAAAACAAACTGGCCTGGCAATTATAGCCTTATTACATCTGGATCATTAACTCCACAACAAGTTGCCCAGGGAGCCTGGAGCTGCTGGCCTTTCTGTGGCTCTGCTGCACACAGCGAAATGAATAGTGGACAATAAGAATGTTCAGGATCCAGAAGTGAGTAAATATGTGTGCAATAAGTATGTCTGAGCACTCTTTGTTTGTATGTGGATACACACTATATGGATACACCTTGAAGAGCACAATGTATGGATGGCAGCAAATGTTCTCCAAAACCTGTACATATTGTTCAGTATTAATGGATTCTTTACAAATGTGCAAATTCCCCATGCCACTTGCACTAACATAACATCATGGGTGCTGGCTTTTGACCTGTGTGGTAGTAAGCCAGAAGGTCCCTGCCATTTTTAGCTCAGACTTTGATTGGTCGGAACAGAAAAGAGTTTTTCAGCTCACCTCATTCCATCTGAAGTGAGTTGACACACAGAGTAG
The DNA here is from genome assembly GCA_015106715.1 of Bujurquina vittata. Lineage (NCBI taxonomy): Eukaryota > Metazoa > Chordata > Actinopteri > Cichliformes > Cichlidae > Bujurquina > Bujurquina vittata. The sequence continues at coordinate 63,523 of VUQK01006208.1, read as the reverse complement.
GTGACAGCATTTCTGGAGCTTCTCGATTTATGTGCGCTTGCAGTGTGCTGTAGATACAGTGATGAATGTGCTTGCTGACAATTTCAAGGCGGAAACAAGTGAGCTAAGACTAATTCTCTAGAGAAAAGAAAATGCATTTTCTTTTCTCTAGAGAATTAGTCTTAGCTCACTTGTTTCCGCCTTGAAATTGTCAGCAAGCACATT
>VUQK01006208.1:53178-63299 GCA_015106715.1 Bujurquina vittata | reverse complement strand
CTGTAGATACAGTGATGAATGTGCTTGCTGACAATTTCAAGGCGGAAACAAGTGAGCTAAGACTAATTCTCTAGAGAAAAGAAAATGCATATTCTTCGGAAAAGACAACGGTCATCACAAAAAGGCCAAAAGGCCCCTAAAATATCATTCCAACCAGGAATAATTCATTTAAAACATTTGAAAGACTTGAAATTCAAAATTGTATCGATTTCAAAAACAAGTACCAGTGCCCTCCAAAGCTGAAAACTTCTGGAAATATTGTTGACAAGAGACATCTACCAAACTAAAGGAAAGTAACTGTTGGCAATGCAGTGTTCTCATTTAAAAGTAAAAGAAGAGAAGTAAAAGCAATCCCACTGAGCCTGAACTCTCATTCAGCACACTGGTATTGCAAAAACCAAATGAATAAATGAATACACTTGCAATGCGTTGGACTTGTTGAACACTGCTGGGACATCCTGATACAGTAACATTGTGTCAGTCCTCAAGCTCAATGAGAAGTATAAAAAGATTGTGCAGAAGCTCTTCAGAGCTTGTTTTTTTTTTTAGTGAGAAGATAAGAGAAAACACATTTCAGAAACAAAAAACAGGAAATGTTTGCTTGGACAAGATGCTAAATAAAGAAATCAAGATTCAGTGTTTTGTCACATATATAACTGAGTTCAGGCTGCAGACAATGATATAGCATGATTTTTCTTTTGGTAAAATAACCACAAGTTGTTGATCCTCTTCTGTGTGTATTCTGTGTGAGTTACAGCTGCAGGAAAAAGTTTGAGAACCCTTCATTAGTTTCTGATTTTCTACAGAAACATGTCCTAAAACCTCATCCAATATTCCTAGAAGAAAAAGAAAGAGAACCCAACAAAAAAGGTTGTTTTTTTCAGTAAATCTTGATCATTCTTGAACACTGGCTTGGAAGAACTTTTGCTCATTTTCCTGCTCATCATGGTGGGAACTGCACACTTCACGTCCTTCTACAACATTTCTGTTCAACAGAGGTCAAAGCATTGACTTGTCCAATCCAAAAACAAGAAAAACATAATCTATATTCTTCTTCAACTAGGCTGTTGTCTTACTGCATGACCCCCTTTCTTGCAAGATTTGGATGTCCTGACGTTTTCTTTTCTAATTTGCTGGTATGATTTCAAAATTCACAGCTCCATCAATGACGTTACACCATCGTGACCCAGATGCAGTGAAACAGGTCCAAACCATGAGCACCACATTTCATTTTTCCAATCATTAGCCACATTTTATCCTTTTAATTGTTTGGCTGTTTTTTATTTCTGTGAATACTTATCATGCCCAGGACACACTTGAAAAAGAGATTTTAATCTCAATGTGTTTTCTTCCTGGTTAAAATAAAAGTAAAATAAAATAAAAAACATTTAAATGAAAAAGTACAATTTTGCCATCATCTTTCCACAAAGCATTGTTCAAACAGCATTCGGGCTTACCCAACAAATATTTCGCAGACTGCAGACCGAGAGCAGTTACTTTTTCCTTGAAGCCCTGTCATGCACATCATTATTGTTTAGAGTTCTCTTGGTGGTACACTCATGAACATTTATACTAACAAACACTGAACTAATGAGGCATTTAGTTGCTTAGAAGTAACCCTGGGATCCTTTGTGACCTCCTAGACTGTTACAAGACGTCCTCTTGGAATGATTTGTTGATCGACCGCTCCTCGGGAAGGTAACAACGGTGCTGAATTTCCTTCCTTAGTACAGAGGCGGTCTGATTATGGATTGGTTATGTCTCTCTTTAAAGAACATTTTGTAGCACGAAGAACATCAACAAATTCTTATTTGTGGGGAGTCTAAGCTCCAGAATATGGAAGAATCGTTCTCTTTATATAAAAGCAGCAAAGCTGACTCAAATATATTTTGATATGTATTGATATATTCAGATTTAAAAAACAAAACAAAAAAACAAAACAAAACAAAAAAACAGTTCCATGAAATATATTAAGGATAAGTTGTGCAAGTCCCAAGCTAAATCCAACTACCCTCAAAAATATGATGAATCTCCACTTATTAAAGACAAATAATCTATAGTAACATTATTTTTGTTTTATAAATGCATAGTTTGGGTTGTTAAATTTTTGTATGATCAGTGTTACACACGATATGATGCATTTGATAAACATGAAGTCTACATGGTAGAAATTTTGACATAAAAATAACATTGCCGCATTAAACAATGCTTTTGATGTATAAAGCAGTAATTACCAGAACAGACCAAATATAGAAAGCACTCAGTCACAACTCTAATAATCATATGCACAATATTACTATCTATATACAGTTCTGTTTGCTGCATTCAAGCAGGAATGTGTTTCGTCTCTTTAGAATCCAGTGATTTTAATAATGCAAAGGTCAGGGCAACCTGAAACAAAATCGATGAGGTATAGTATGACCAACGCTACTTTTTCACCTATTTTGCATCATAACAGACAATGTTAACGACATTTCACAGAGTGCTTCACAAACAGTGTAGCATACATCCTAGAACTACAATTGATATTTTGTTGGATTTTTAAGGCTCAATTATGTATGTTTAAACACCAAGTTTGCATTGTTTGGCAAAAAAAAACCTGTCCTAACTTGTGTGTTTTATGAATAGAATTAACATTGTGGATTTATTTAGTGTATTATGTTGGTTTAGACAAAAAATATGTTCCTAACACTCACTTTGCCAGAAATTAGTTGGGTCTGTAAAATTTTGGTGGCCCTTTTGGAAGAATTGCTTCCTGTTCCGGTCATACGTGATGATGGAACTGTTCCTAAACTTGATTCTTACATTAAAACAGAATTTTGCACTTCTATCATAAAGTGAATGAACTATTCTTTAATCAGAAACACGATCATTGTTACAACCGACCAATTATTGAGATTTGTGTACTTTTTCCATTGCAAAAATATAACCGTGGGTACTTGTTTTACGCGAGTCTGAGTGACTTTTCATCTCTTTATTGGGACTGTCTTTATCTACTTTTTATGACTTAACAGGAAATGGAACTGGATGGTTATTTAGATCATATTTAAGCAGAAAGCATATCAAAGTATATCAAAACTATCAAAGACTTCACAAACATTTCCTGCAACTGTACCTTCTTTCCCAAGCAGTCATCACACTACATTATACTGCAGTCTTTCAGTGTTTTTTTCATCCTGAAAGACATCACAAACTTCCTATCCTGACTCTAACCCTCAATTAAATTTTAAATTAAAGACTAAAAACCAAGTTTTATCTTTTAACCTCCTTTCCTAAACATGACACAACAGGTAAACAAACCTGTGTTAAGACACCAAGTAGCCCGTCATAAACCATCACTAATAAAATGCAGTGAAAAGAAAGTGGGGAGGAGAAAAGAGTGATTTTACCAATAGAGGTTAAAGCTTTGGTGAATGGGACTGTTTGTCAAGTGAGAAACTGTTCCCTTTCATCTCTTGGGTGGAGCTGTGCAGCAAAGAGCTAAAATTGGTTTCAAGTGTGAGTAAGTGTCTGCTGCGCCCACTCTCATCTTGTGATAGATGGGAAGAAGTCCACAGGGATGTGAGGCTGATTGTAACATAGGGTTGCTAATTGATGATATGGCTGGGTGTGATCTATGGTGGAGTGATGGCCCACCAAGTTGTAAAAGAGTCTGGAAGAGTTCTGAAAACCGACAACACTCAATAACAAGGAATTTTCTGTTCAATGACTGTTTTTACCTGCAGGGGGGGGAAAAAAAGTTGTACTTACTCAGCTTGTGCCATTATTAAATCTTATATCAAGTTGATATGTGCTGCAGGTGTTGACAGGTTTTTGATTTTGTCTAGATCGAGAACGCTGACTTCAAACATAGAGTCTTTGCTTTGGCACGACTACTTCCCAACTTATTAGTGACATGCCCTGGTGCATTTCTTAAAAGTATTGCTTACTTGCCAATCAATGCTCTGTCTACCCATCAATAACAGAAGGTTAGACAAAAGCAGAAATTTCCAGCAAGGTTAAATACTGTTACACAAAGAAATTAAATAAGATGGCACCTACTTTTTACTTCCTCCTTTTTAGACCAGTGCCAATCTATAGTATCTGTTCCCAGAGGACAGAGCAAAGTAGCTCCTTGACACTGATTTTGCGTTACTTGACAAAGAAGATACCCAAAGCCGAAGTCAATATTAATGTTATACTATCTTTCCCAGTCCAAGGTGTAAACACACACACACATACATGCACACAAAGAAACAAACAAAAACTTTTAGTGCATAAAAAAAATAAATCTATCACAGGTATGCTGAGTGCCCTGGGCATAATCAATCATAAACGTGATGTAATGCCTTAACTTCAAATTTGTATATAATGTTGAACCACAGTCCCTTGGGCTTACCTGATCAGTTTCCATTATGTCTGCAAGATCATTCTCTGACATATTGAGGATGGAGGCAGCAATGGACTTGGCTTTGATCATAGACTTGGCTGAGAGGCCGCCCTTTGCTGCCACAGAGTTGGCCTGCCTCAACCTCCTCCTCTTCATCAACTGCTGCTTGACCTCTTGAACGTCTAAAAGTATTTCACTGGCCAGGGCCTGAAGGGGGAGGAGAAAAAGGAATAAAAAAAAGAAGAGGATGATGAAATGGATGTAGAAAAACAAGAGGGATAGCTCTGCCTGGCAGATGAATAAATGAAATTGATCAAGCATGCGCCAGAGAGGCCTAGTACATTATGGAGGAATATTGAGTTTGACACACTCAGATTCTCTTCGGTTTCGCCTCACGCTCCCCTGTAGGAATGTGGACCTGAGGGTTTGTTGCCCTGTCGATTGAAAGCTGAGGGAACAGAGCTTTGATATCAAACGCACCCCAAGTTTTGCTAAATTCTCCACAGACAGAGAATCATGCATCAGAGAGAGAAAGACAGGGAGCTACTGAAAATACAGGCATTCATTTATTTATTTGCTTTCTGAATGTCTCACAGTACAACAGGGCAGCATAACACTGTTAATAATTAAGCTATGAAGGGCTGTTTCAAATGGTGCCCAAGTGAAAGGCGAGCGAGACGAGGAAGGCCTGCGATGGCACAGTTGTCGGGCACTAAATGGGAGTTTGCTCTAAATACAGAGAGACAATTAAATGTTAAAACTGCCACTGTACACGAGAAAGTCAATAAAGTAAACTCCCCTTTGCTTCATTTTGAGCTTATTGATCGAGGCAATAATCTTCTGTATCATTCCCCTGTAAGCCTGCTGAAAAGCTGACCTTGGAATAGATGGTCAGATGAGGGAAAGCTAGAGACAGGAGAACTTGCAGTACACAAAACAAAATAAAAAAGAAACACAAAGTACAACTTCCTCTTGGACAGCAGAAAACACAAGCAAGCAAACAAGAAGCACAGTGCACGTACACCAACACAAACCAGAGTACAAACACAGAAAACACTCAAGGGCTTTAAAGTAACACTGGTAATCACACATGAGCAACGCTCAACCGCGCCAAAAATCTCCACTTCTTGGTCTTAATTTTACACAGGTGCACCAGGTGCAGTTTACAAAACCAGAAGTGGTCCCTGGTGGAGAATGCTGAGCGAGTAGTTAAAGGCTTGCAGTTGACATAATGCTTTTGGTCTATTAGCAACACTGAACAAAGACAGCGCTGAAACATTCAGAAATTTAAAGGGGATATCTGTAAGCAAGGTCATAATATACTGAATCCACCCGTCCCTCCGTCCATCCATCCACCCTCTTAATTGCTTATCCAGTTTAGGGTTGCTCAGGGGCCTGAGCCTATCCCAGCTGTCGCATGGTGAGAGGCGAGATACATTCCCATTATATTGCAGGGCTAACACAGAGAGGCGACGTCGTTAACCCCTGTGCCACCACAATAGCTTCTACTTTGATATGGGTGTAAATATTCGAGCTAATGAACAGAAGACATAAACACCAGTTATTAAGGAAGAACGCTTTAGTTCATTTAAGTCATCTTAGCCCTTTTTACCCCCAGGGAATACACAGCTTATTAAAAAAAAAAAGTTGGACATCCTATTCTTATATTTGCAGCTCAACAGATATTCACTCATTAGTCAAGGGTTAAATACTGTATGTGGAATCATCCAGAAGGAGATTAAGGAGTGACTTTATCACTCATTCTCACTCTGGGAGAGATGGCTGGGACTGGTGTAGGCAAGGGTTCACACATACAAGCTTTTGAAATACACAGATGGAAAATGTGTGTGTTTATTAAGAGGTCTTAGCCTGGCTAGTACCACAAACACTATGGCCAGAGGGCCAATTTAGACAGGATGAGGATCAGGGCATGAAGATGTGGATCAAATGAGCAGCTAAAAGAGATCCTCTTTGATAACAAACTACTGCTGAATTGGTCATGACCACACAATGGGCAATTTGTAAATATAAAGAGAAGCGCAAGAGGAGAAAATGCTCTAGTTTTCTTAGCTTATCTACCCACTGATAATAGAAACTGCTATTTGGAAGTTTATTAAACACCCTATAAATTTGAATAAGGGGTTGCACAAACCCTGTTCACAGAATATGAAAGTCATATGTGGCTCTCAAACAGGTAAATGTATTCATTGTTGTAGTCTCCTGCATATCTGAGCCCGACAGCATTTTAAAGTAATTAAAAATCACCCATACATTCCTATATTTTAAAAAATCTGTAGGGATGACTGGCCAAAAATTTTACTTTTTGTACTCTACCAGAGAACAAACTCCTCTGTGTTTGTGTATTGTGGAGTAGTCACTACATGCAGGGCCACTGTTTAGCAGTTCAAGAGCAGTGCTTACAGCCTGGGGCGTGTGCAGGGGCCAAAAGGGTTTGCTGGCACACAATAAAAAAGTCTACACACACACACACACACAACACATACAGGTACAAAGAACAACAACAACAAAAAAATACATGCTCATAAAGACACAAACAGGCACATCTATATACACACACACACACACACACACACACACACACACACACGTGTGCACGCGCGCACGCGCGTGCAGCCCTCCGGTCCTGATCAATACATGACAAGAGTAAATCTCCTCCGGACGTCAGGCAGTCCAATCAAAGGGCTTGGTGTTCTTATAGGGGATCACAAGAGCCAGGGGGAGACAAACAATGATGTGAATCCTCAACAACAGCACAATGGCCCCAACAGCTTGGGGTTATGGGAATGGAGGAGACGAGTAACACAAGCATGAACTGTATTTTTATGCACATCTATATGTGTGAGGTTTTGCATGTGATGCAACTTCTTTTTGCATGCAGGCAGGTCTTCTGCACTATATGAAGGCAGGCAGTACATTTGGAAAAGAGGAAAGGGTGAAGGTTTAGCTGTGCAAAAGAAAACAGTTTGCAAAAAGAGGCAGAACAAATAAACCAAATTCTTTCCGTACGTTTTTCTTGCTTGCAAGGACAATAGCAATGGAAAACTGTCACTGAACTGTGACCATATTCTTGCACGCGATTTATGTGCGTGCAAAAATACCTCACTGCTATCAATCTCTGGCAAGCCCTTTCCTCCTTTGACAGACAGGCGTCAGCTGAACAGAAGTGATGGGCAGTCTTTATCAGTTTCTGGCAGACACACACATAGACTGACACAAACACTGAAACACATCTCAAGGTGATGGATTAGGTCTAGACAAAGACAATGGTGCCTGTTCCCAGTGGGCATGCAGTATTCTTGGATTGGTGGCCTCCAATGATGCAATGTTCCAATTTTATTCATCCATCTTCTGACACTTACGGGGGACCTGGATGTGGTGGTGGCAGGCCACGCAATGTAACAGGCTTTGGAACTTTTGGAGGCCTTTCTGGGCCATGTGGTATCTGTAATTCCCACAGGGTATTTCTGACTATTCTTCCAACTGAATATGCCCAGAATAACTGAACAGAGAGAAATCTAAAAGAAACTTGAACTGCTTTCTTTCACTTTCCAACCACCAAGATGGTCCCTTAATCAGCTCAAAAGTGTTTTCATAATGGAACAAACCTCTGGGGTCTTAAAGTGTTATCAGTTAGTTCTTGGGTTGAATCCTTTATAGACGTTCTTCAGAATATAAACAATGAGCATATTTCTCCACAAGCAAGGCATTGCACCAGGTGCAGTCCATGGAGATTCCAGGCTCTGTCCTGAATAAGTGCTGAAGCATTTTCATTCATACCCTGAATTTATGGTGAATTTTCCAAAGTGCAATCAAATACATATATTAATGTCACCAGTTTAGCATCCAGCCAAGAGCTACATACGGTTGAAATCTCCTCCTCTGCTTCTGAGTTTATACTGAATTGAATAATGGCCAGAAAAGTGTTTCTGCAGAATATGATCATGATACAGAGAAGGCAACCTTTCAAACTTTTGAACATAAAATGTCATCAATTCATATTTTTATCCTATTAAACATTTTTGTGACATTTCATCCTGTTTACTGTAATGATTACTCAGATTCTTCCCGTTGCATACACCTAGACCCCGGATGTAATCAGTTCATCCTCGATTCCAAGTGAAAATGAAGAGAGATATTAAGCTCTGGGATGGATGGACAGACAGTGAGAAAACACAATGCCCCTAGCTACGGTATGGCTGTTGCCAGTGCAGAAGAAATAAAAGTGTGACTCAAACCGCTCACACTCAGTGTGTAATTCACTGTACGCATGTACAAGGGCAGAAAACTGGAAGGCTTCAGATTTATCTGCATTCTTTTCTCATGATCGTGAGATTTTAATAACCAGATTTTGTTCTCGTAATTATGATGCGTTTGTTGGTCATAATTAAGCATAAGGTCTCCAGCATTTTTTCCCCTTGTGTGCACACAACACACTTATGTGCATCTCAATTGTACATTATCTACAGTTTATGTTTAATTTTCTGTGTCGGTTCTCAGAATTACTAATGACTGGCATAAAAATGTTTATTAGTCTACAGGTGCTAGTGACTAGAAAAGTATATTAAATATCAAATATTATGCCAGGGTAGATGTGAAATAGCTGACTTGTCCCATGAACAGCCAAGCTCAGTAAGTGTGTGACGTGTCCTGTGTTAATGGTAGGGAAACTGGCTTTGACAGACATTTGGAAAAGGAAAAAAAGACCCCTACGCGTAACCTTCCAACACAATGTCACTACAACTTAAAGTTAGAGAACTTGCAAAAACACCACACCACAGGCTACTTATTTGAGAAGAGACTATACAAACTCTGGGCTTTTGGGTTTTAATCCCTTGTCCCTTTACACACTACCTTTATAAAAGAATGAAGCTGCTCCAGTTGAGAGTAGGCCTGGCCTAGCTGTCTCTGAACCCTTTCCAAGGCATGAGAGCTCTGCTGGGTCAACCCCTCCATTTGCTCAGTGGCTGTCTGTTCCAGTGCAGCTAAAGCCTGCTCACCAGCTCCCACACGAGCCTGTAGGGCATGCATGCGCTGCTCCTGTGAAGAAAAAGAGCATGCAGAAATGGTCAGCTCAAAGCAAACAATCTTCTTTTGTTTTAGGGGGAATAAAAGCAGAGAATCCACATAGGTATGTGAGACATTTGTGGAAATTGCTTTCAAGCCCCTGTGTGTAGGATTTCAACAAATCTAACTTGGTGACTCTTTGTGACATACTGATTTTCCAAGTTGATATTACCACAAATAAATATACACAAGATTTTCTAATATTACCAGAGCTATAAACACCATCTAAAACTATTTACACCACCTGTTTTTCCCCACTTTTTTAATGTTTAATGTGATGTCATTCACTGTTAGAATGCCTTAAAGATCCAGTGATTTTAGCTGTTAAAGTAAAAAACATAAAATATTAAAAACTTTTTTGACATTGTGTAAGAAAAGGGGTGTAACTTTACAGTTGGGGAAGATGCATGTGGACAGAAGTGGCATTTTGATACATTCTAGTTTTTCTTTTGACTATTATATATTTTAAAAACGTGATCCAATATGATAATATAAATTATGTATAAAAGTCCTGTATACTGGTTTTTGAATAGATTGCCCATGATTGTCTAAAGTGCTGCTTAAAAAAAAAAAAAAAAAAAAAAAAATAAACCAAAAACAAAAAAAATAAAAATTAGCTTAATTATAATAAAAAAAATTTTTTTTTTTTTACAAATGTTTTTTTTTT
>VUQK01006208.1:42344-52959 GCA_015106715.1 Bujurquina vittata | reverse complement strand
TATACTTGTTTTAAAAAAAAAAACCAAAAAATGTCTAAAATAGTACTAAAAAAAAAAAAAAAAAAAAAAGAGTGATCCAAAGTCTACTGAAGTGCAACTTTGCATATATTACATAAAAAAAACTGTGTGTTTGATTCAAACCTTTTTTTCCAAGTCCTCTTTCAGTTTTGCGCAGGAGGCCTCGTACTGGCTTTTCTCTGATGTCGCCACATTTAGCCTTCTCTTCAGAGATTCGATTAGGGCCTTTCTGTTGGTGGCCTCCTCTGACAAAGTCTTCACCTATTAAAAAAAAAAGAAGCTGAACAAGGGAGTGGTGCATCTGCATTTCCTTTACTGGAAAGGAAACAATCAGATCATATATTCATCTTAAGTTCTATTCAAATCAGCTTAGCAACCATGTATTCTGCAACTTACTTAAGAGCATTAGTCTTCCAGGAGACAAAATCTCTGGGCTATAGGAAACGCTGAGTAGCACAATACTCAGTTACTCTCTGTCACTATGCTGAAGAGCCTCAAACTAATTAGATGCAACGATGAGTTGCGATGTGTACCTTCTTTTCTAGCTCCTCCACCTGTCCTCGGTAACTTTTCTCCATTTCCTGCAGGAACTTGAGTCTTGTCTTCAGGTCCTCCACCAGCTGCCTTTTCATGTTCGCATCTCGCTCTGTGTGGCTCAGCCTAAAAACATACATAAAGGCAAATGCCAACATATGGCATAAAGCCTAAATGACTCTACACAGATAGCTGCACAGGTGCAGCCTCACGTACAGCATCTACATCGCAGACTACACACAGACACACACTGAGATAGACGCATAAAGCACACACGCAAAACTGGCAGGCAGTGTCCCCATGCAGTACATCAGGCATGACAGCTCATTATGACAACTAAATACACTGGCATGATGCTTGGGTGAGGGGGTGGGGGGGTTGAAATAGGGATGCATATATAATTCTTACTGGCATATATTAGAACAAGTGCTCTGGCAGGGAATGCCGCACTAAGTGTGACAGGGGAGTCCTCTCTGACAAACGGCACTTTGAATCGGCAGCGACACTACTTGAAAGCCTAATCAACCATTTAAATGTTTATTATTTTCAGTTCAGCGCTGCACCAATCATATAAAAACCCATTGGCGGGGGGGGGGGGCTTGACTTGGAAACGATGTGTTATAAAAGGGAATACGTTCTTAAAAAAACAGTTGTTTGTTTGCATGCTGTGCCGCCAATACTTCCCTAAAGAGAAGCAATGTGTCTGTATTATAAGCGGGTAGTCTCTTAACTGTAACAAACACACTGCTTGTCACTTCCCATTTCAATAACCCACAATATTGACATGTTTAATATTCCTGCATTCTGCAGCGACACCTCGTTCTAAATGGTCTCAGTATGTTTGCATGTTTTATTCTGTTTTCATAAAAGGCAAATAAAAGCTATTTTCATGGTTGTCTGCACCTTGGGGAATTGGAACAAATAGAATAAAGATCATAAGGATGCAGTTAATTAAATGGTTTTTGCAGGGTTTTTTTTATATCAAAGATGTAGTAGATCTCTTAGCTCCCACATGCATCATGGTTTGTGTGTTTTAAATAAACAGATGACGCAATGCTAGAGCAAATGCTTTCGTGTAAGTAAATGTCCCTGCCTCCCTAGGTGGATGAGTGCCTGAGGGCAGACTGGTTAAATAAATGTGAGCTTGTCCTATTGGAGTGACATTAAATTAAATGAGAGAGGAGTCTAGCCTGGGGACTTTGGGGGTAAAGTAGCGCTGGCTGGTTACCCCATGGATTTGGCCATTAATGAGAAAACCCATATTGAACCTTTCAGATGACTGTCTGCTGTTGACTTAAAGAGTGAGAGCAGCAATAAGAGCCCCACCAGCTCCCTCTGCCCCAATGCTAATGGCAATTAGATCGACAACATTTATTTTAGATGTTCTCTTCTTCTGCACCCAAAAAAGAATAGAGGATAAAAAAGAATGAAGGATATATAGAGCTTCTGCTGGAGTGTGTGATCTCTATTTATGAGTGTTAGTGGAAAGAGAGAAAGCGAGCCTCAAACTATATCCCGATCACTCACGCGTTTGTTCCCTTTGTTCTGTGCTTGTTGGCAATATTGTTCATCAAACATGCGTGTATTGTAATGATAACAGTCAGTGGTCTGAAGTACGTGTTCGTAAGAGTGAGTGCAAGCGCACATTTCTGTGTATGTTGTTAAGAATGAAGTGCGGGTGGACGTTTCATGTGGCTGATAGACAACAGGGCTAAAGATGAAAGAAGCAGCTTCATAAATAAGGCAGGGCCATAGTGCCGGATATTGACTGAGGACATGCCGGTGTACTTTGAAATTCATTCGCCCCCCCCCACCCCCACCCCCTTTCTCTTCTTTTAGGCGAAGCAGCCTTGCTCCCTGTGTGTGTGCTGAGATGTATATTTCAGAGACGTCTAGACATGTCTTTCATTCTGAGAAGGGGTCCCTCCATGGAGGCAAATGGAGTGGTAGGCTAGAAGATACAGCAAGTAATGTGTGCGTATGCGTGAGTGAGTGTGTGACAAGAGCGAGAGGAGGCTGTCGCAGAAACACAGCTGAGGGATGCTCACTCTGCCTGGCTGTGATCCTCGCTGCTTTGGTCACACACACAAACACATATCCGCTGTGATTGTACACATGCCCTGGATGCATTATTGAGAATGGCAGGCAGAGGACACAGCATACTAGACAAAGAGAACAAGAGGGAGGAAAGCCAAGTTGTTCTCTGTACGTTTTTCTCAGTTCAAATATGAGATCCTAATGCAGAATGATGATATGTGCCTTGTAAGTTCAAATCTCGACAGTTTCCCTAAGTGAATTGTTTATAGCCATATGCATTATGACTACGTAATGCAGCGGGCGCTACAGTAGGTGAACCATGTAACTCACTGGGGCTTGTGGCCCACAGGCCAGAGTGATGCTGTGTGGGTTTTAGTGTCATGGGCCAAAATGGTCCCTCCTGCGGCACACAAACAATCAATACACTGCTTTGATCAGCATTCCACATCGGCTACCCACGTAAGCAACACCACATTACATGACACAAAAGACACTCACATGCACATGTGTGCGCACTTGCACGCACGCGTGCAAACACACACACATTAAATCAGTTGTTTTTATTCACTTGCTCAATAGAACATGCATAATTTCACAAATGATTCACAGATACAAGAAGCATGTAAAAGAGGAGTGCAGCAGACAACAGAGCTGCCACATGGTGGAATCAAACACTACAGATGAGAGCTGCAGAGATTGTGCAAACATGCAGACACGGAGAGATTGAGAGACAGACAGTGAGGTCTGCAGGAAGAAAAAAGAAAAGGAAAAAATAAAAGCTGTACTGCAGAGCAACAGTAAGAAACACAAAGGAGGAGGAAGTAGCCCTAATGAAGACAAAAGGTAGGAAACTAACTTATCCTGCAGTTGGCAGAGCTTGTCCTCCTTCTCCTGGAGCTGGCCTCGCAGGGCTTTGTTAGCTGCCACCTGCCTCGTGACCTCCGCACTTGCACTCTGGGGGGAGGGCACACAGTGTGTGTGTGTTTGTTAATGTGTCTGAGTGTGTGCGATTGGGGGTAGGGAAGGTTTTCACGACACAGCTGATGACAGGTCAAACACAGCATGCCACCTCATTATAGTTACAGTAGGAGGGTGGAAGGTGCTAAAGGAGGTTAAGAGGAAAACCATGTAATTTAAAGTGGATAAGGGGAGTAATTAGTAAAAATAACAATTTATAGACTGAGTGAGTTTATAGATAGAGTGATGAATATGTTTTAGTCAGGAATGTGAACAAAATGAATAACCAGTAGACAAAAAAACAAAACAAAAAAACAACGCATAACACTAGCACATTTAAAACATTGACCTGCTAATTAACCATAAATGTTCTGTATACTAAGAACATAACACTGGAAATAAAATGCACCTGTTTTGTGCTTTACTCTAACAGGGATGCACGCTCACGGTGACAGGTTGGCTTCTGATTTTAAGCATGATGGATATCTGAACCTGCAAGTTCACTTTTGTTAAAAGGGCCCTTGTCTCTTGTGGGAACTTCTCCAATAGAAGCCCTTGACAATGTGCGGGCTCAGTGTGTGCACCCCCACAGTGCATCCCTCGTCTCTCCCTTATGCTGTCACCTGACATGACTTTCTCGGGCGTGTGTAACGACAGCGGCAATCTGCGCGGTGACACTGACGAGCAGGCTGCTGAGAGGGTGATAATACTGTGGTACCACTCACACCTCATTCCCTGTGATGTAGGGCATGTCTCTGCTGTTACTCCCCATTTCTCATCTTTCTGACAGGCACTCCGAAATAAGATCAAATGACAGGAAATGCTAATTCACGTTGAAATCAAATGTAATTTCGAGTGATGTTAAGTGTAAACTGAAAGGCATGAGAATTTGGGTTTTTTTCGTATCCAAGCATAACTTGAAAGTAAAACCTTGACAGAGTTTCTGTTGGAGTTTTTCAACTCCTCGAGGACTGCGAGCGCTTCAAACCAGTGAAATGTTAAAGTGACTCAGAGATACTGATGTAAATATATGTGAAATTCTGTACTGTTAGACTGTGTGCTGCATACAACATAGCAAATAACAGAAGGAAAGACAGAAAATTCAAAATAGAAAGTGCAAAAGAATTTAGAAATTACATTTTCTTACTATTGCCCACAAACTTGCCTGATGTGCCACAGTGCATCCAAAAATGTATGTAGTATTTCTCTAGAAACATTTTTGAGTCCTATACTACTGATGCTTCAGAAGTTTTCCTTGTTATTCACAGTATTCTCAGGGTATTCTTAGTGCATTGGAAAATAGCACTATCTTTAATACCATCCTCCTATTAACAGATTTAGCTCATAAGACATGCACAATTAAAAAAAAAAAAGAGGGCAATTTATTAACTCCATAATGCTAACCTTAAGTTTGGCTTGAAGTTGTTTGACCTCAGCCTCCATGGCCTGGAGGGCAGGGTTAGCTGGGGCAGGTATGGTTCGGCACGGGCAGCAGGGATCTGCGTTCACTGGTGCTGTTGGTGGTAAAATAGTTTGCGGGGGGAATTTGATCTGCTTCCACTGCTCCAACTCCATCTCCAAAACCTTTTTCTGCTGCTGCACACCAACCAGGTCAGAGGTCAGCTTCTGCGGGTTGACCGACAGACAGAATTGGTTAGCTAAGCTGGTGATGATACTGCAACCAGAAGCAAAAGTTTGGTACACTGCTATTAAAAACCACAGAAACACAGATTTTTGTTACTGGATGCGAGTGCTCAAAAGTAATAGGCGACTGATATACAGCTACACGAACTGATAAGTTTTATATCAATCCAAAACCAGTTTTTCTCCCTTATGATGCAAACCTTATTACGGTACTCATATAAGAAAGCAGAATTCCTCTGACTTACACATTTTAAATTCACCTTTCAGAAATAGAATAAATGCAAAGACAGAGCAAACACAATTTGTGTAAAATACTGTATGTGTTATCCACGGGAGAGCTGCAGGCTCTCCTTTAATATCTTGTCTGAGATAAAACGTCTTTTTTATGCTAATTAGGAGACAGATGATGCTGTTGCCCGGTCAATAGAGCCTAATTCTCACTGTAATTGGCATGCATAATAAAGCCATCATGCAGAATCAGAGAGCACTTTGGAAAAGAGGGAGTTCAGTATTTAGTCAGTGGATGAGTTTAGATTAATGAAAGATAATGCAACTAACTGATCATATACAATTTACAGTGATTCAAAACATAACTATATGAGATAAACACTTTTAAACACATGCGTGTGGTGGAGAACAGCAAAAATCGGTTTCCTTATTATTAGGAAATATGGGCCACAAACCTAATGCTGTGAGCTGGAATCAATACTGCCACAATTAGCTGATTTAGTATCATATCAAACATCAAGAATGGTTAATGGCACAAACAGGAGACATGATACATGAAGGTATTGCGCTGCACACATAGGGTAAATGTTGGAACACACACACAGAGCCACACATACACCCAAGTGAAACCACAGATTCCCATGGGTTTGCTCTCTGCTCCGCATACACGGAGGTTATTGATATCTGGTTGCTGGCTGACACCTTTTAATAGAATCCCTCCTGTTTTAGGTTTCCTCCTCTCTGTTGAAGATGCGCATGCCATATCCACAGGGAGGGTGGGAGAGCGCGGGAGGAGCAAAGAATAAAAGCGGGGCTATGGGCCCCGGTGGCACTGGTGCAGGAATTAAGAGAGGCATTGATGACGCTTCCTGTAAGACAGGCTTTGATTTCACAGGCCATTTTCAGATTTGGTGAGAGATGACACTGACGTGGGCTGATATACTGGTGGTTCCATTAGGCCAGCAGAGAGGACACCGGTCTCTTTCCTGTGAGCAGTGGTCTCACCAATGCTGTCCAAGTCATCATTAGTAGAGACTGAAACAGCTGCAAGCTCAAACACACACACACACACACGCACATACACACACACATATATATATATATGAATGCACGCAAACTGTCATGCACACAGTAGCCGAACTGAGTTGCTAATTTTTAATTTAAATAATGTTTGGAGCTTTGCTTTCTTAGGCTATTAAATTTGGAGCGCATCTTTAATCCTGTGATAATCCCTGCCCCTTACATGTTAGAAGAGGCCGGTAAACTTCGAGAGGAGATGTCAGTGCACTGCAAAGTGAGGTAAGTGTGGAATTTATGACAGACCAAGATAGGTAATCCAAGTAACCAAATGATCTTGTGTTTGGATTCTACGCATGACTCGAACATTTCAGCAAGAGTTAAGACTTGCCTGGACAAGCATGCACTGAGAGATTTTAAGTTTCTTTATGCCACTTTAAGAGGCGACTCTAGATTTTTAAAGGCTGAGTTTAAATTTTCTTTTAATATGATTGACTGCTTATTTCTCTGGGAACACTGATGTTTCAATATAGATAGATACACGTTATCAGCAATTGCAGTTATGCTTGAACTGTTATATTTACAGCTGGAAATAATCATAAACAAAATGTTGACACCAAACTGCTGAACACACGTTCCAGTCAGGCTGAGATATTGTATCATATTTTTATCACAGATCTAAATAGCTGTTAAAAGCAAAAAAACAAAAAACTTAAGAATACATTTAAATCCCAGAGTTCATACTCACACACACAAAAGTGGAGAGGGGAAGCAAGAATGGAAAGAATGAGAAAATATGACTTAATAATGGAAGGAGGTAAGGAAAGGAGCAACAAGAGAAGGACAGAATGGCGAAGGATCAGGAGACAGAGCAACACAAACAAGTTTCTGTGAAACTGCCATGCTACTTCTCACATGATGGCCCCTGTGGAGGCTGTCCTAAGCCAATTACAAGCAGAGAGTTTTAGTTAGAGAGTTGGCCAGGACCGGTTGGAACAAGCCCAAAGTCCATCACCTCTTGGCCTTTGCAGAGAGGGCAACAAGACCTAGCTTTGGCCAGTCAGTCGGCTCCAACTTTCTCAGGTGGAGTGGCATTAATACTGCAGGAGGAAAGAGGAAACAAACAGGAAGACAACAATTCCCCCTCTGTCCGCTCATTCACACAATACTGTGTGTACATGTGTGCCTTTACTGCTGTGCCTGAGTCTAAGGTCTCGTTGGACTTCAGCAATCAGATGCCTCGGTGGGTGCAGAAGGGCCACTTCCCAGGTAGCAACACTATGAGGGCTGCACTCTGGCCCGTGTGGGCAAGTGTAATATACTGTATCTGTACTATTCCACAGTAAGTGAGAAGTAAATATACTGACATACAGACAAGAACACACACACCTAATCAAGAGTCCAGTGGGCCTGCGCTGGCTGCTGCTGTGTCTGAATTCACCAAAAGAAGTTTCTGCCTGCCAGATTAACGACTCTGTCTGTCAAAGTGTTGGTGTGCGTGTGTATGTGTGTTTGTTTGTCTGTGCATGTACATAAGTTGATGTGTGCAAGGTGCTCCTTGGCAGGAAAGATACTGTTTAGGGGCCAAAGCTCTTGGTGTTTTATTCATACTCTTTACCAAGTCTAAGAGTTTTTTACCTGGAGGCACGTACTAAATAACTAAAAGGTGTGTGGCACTGGATGTAGTCACCGTGTGTATGTGTGTGTGTGTCTGGGAACCCGATTGCTCAGATTTGGAGAAATGTAACTGCTGGTGACAAAGATTGTTGTCGAGAACTGGCTTGCTAAAACATTCAGCAGGAGGAGACAATGGCAGAGTCAGAGAGAGAAGGAGCGTAAGAGATTCTCTTCCTCTCTACTGCCCTGTGGTTCTGACCTCCACAGACAAGGGTAGGCCTGTCAGCCACACTTATTAAGCATGATAAGGGCATGCTACTGCTGCACTCTCAGCCCCAAGAAAATACAAAAGAAACACTAAAAGAAAGACAAAGATGGGAAAAAGAGAAACTTCCTAACACTTACAATTGGCCCCCCTCCCTTTACTCGTCTCCCTGTTTTTCCCAAGTTACCTGCGTGAGCTGCTTGCTGCTGCGGAGTTTCTCAGTGAGGGAGTTGAGCTGTGCTGTGATCATCTCATTGGCCCTCTGTAGCTCTCTGGCTGAAAGCATAGCATCTTTCCTGGCACTTTGCAGTATGTCAATGTGGCGCTGTAGAGACTCAACGCGCTGCTGCAGAGAAGGGGAGGAGCAGCGCTGGGTCTTCACAAGTATCCTCTTCCTCCTCCACCGTCTTTTCTCTCCTCTTGTCCCACATTCCCACGGCTCATGCTGTTCATCGTCTAACAGGAGGAAATACACGCAGCCGCCTCAGAGTTGACAAGTGCACAGAAACCCTCAAAATCCCAATTTAGAAGCTACTGCTGAGAGTTAAACAGGCATGCATCTTTGTGTATGCAAAAGTGAAAACTGTGATAGATTTAACAACCTGAATGATTAACATTTTCCATTTTTAACCAACTCAGATGTGCCAAGTTATGAAAAAAAAAACAAAACAAAAAAACCCCACAAAGCTTGTTAACTTCTCAGATACTTGTTTCTTATCGACAGCACGTAAATACACTGAGTGTTCTATCTGATTCAATTAATAGTTGATTAGATTTCTGTAATCGAGCACGGGTGCACAAAAGAAAAACTTGTGCTACCTTGGGCCAGAACAGGGGGTTGTTTTCTATTGGATTCTGCTGCCGGTGCTTCTGTGTTTGAGGTCGGCGAACACCTGTAGGACTGAAAGCACAGGAAACCCAGTGACAACGAAGAAAAGCAGCTGTTTAATGTAACACAACAGTTGACACGGTATGCTTCCTAAGATGCAGCTCATAACGACACCATGATCACAGAGTGTGCTCAGCTTAACGCGACAAGACAAATCACCCCGCGCTTTAATAATTCACCTGAGCATGTTCAACCAACTCCAACTTGAACACCTCTCAGCGCAGATATTACTTCTGACAGATGCTTGCAAATGCCTCCTTTGTTCAATCACAGTCTGAAAGCCCTGATTCACTCCTACAGTATGATGTGTGTGTGTGTGCGCGCGCGCACGTGCATGAGTGTAGTCATTTGTATGCAAAAGTGTGTATGCATGTGTGTTTGTGACACCTCCCAACTGCACCATCATTTGTAGCGACATCAAAGAAAGGCCCCCCTACCTCACTCCTTGCTCTCTGCCTACATTCTTTGTATGGGGGACAGGTAGGATTTGATCAGTGCCAGTTTTGATCATGCATGCAGAGAGGAAAGGGTGGATGAACCCTTTGGTTTGTGACATACCACGTTGTGAGGGGCTTGGGCTGTCAAAACGATGAGCCCAGGAGGAGGTGATAGGCACATTTAGCGGATCAGGACTGGGGAAACTGAAGGGGATCTGAGATAAGGGCCCTGACAGCTTCCAGGTTATATTCACAACAACCTTCTCTTCTCTACTTTCTACTTTGCTTCTGTTCTTCTGAAAAGAGAAAAGGAGGAGAGGAGGGAAGGCAACACATTTTTAAAGGCCCCTCTCTTCGTCTCTCCGCTCGACTGACTTTTCTCTCAAGGGTTT
Organism: Bujurquina vittata; assembly: GCA_015106715.1. Classification (NCBI taxonomy): domain Eukaryota; kingdom Metazoa; phylum Chordata; class Actinopteri; order Cichliformes; family Cichlidae; genus Bujurquina; species Bujurquina vittata. Next base: position 42,924 of record VUQK01006208.1, on the reverse strand, counting down.
GGATCTGCAATGTACAACTGTGAAGAGGTTTGATGTGGACAAGTGCAAGCGTCCAGGCTTAATGATTTCCTGGTCTTCCCTAGTCACAAGACTTGGGGAGCCTAGTCATGGTCCCTAATCATGGTGATTATCATTTGATGTATACTAATTATTTTCATCCATCCAAATTTGAAAATTTTGGCTGAAATTGTCATCATGTGTAAAGCATGGTGGAAGCTCTTTCATGGTTTGGTCTCTCCAGAGTCAGGAGCTCAACACTATGCAGCCAACATCTAAAGAAGTACTTTGGGATGTCCTTCAAGAATTCTGAAGAACTATTCCTGAAGAGTATAAGAAAGCTTGCCTAAAAGGGTTCCAGCTAATAAGCTCATTAGAATAATACAGACACAATTTTTGTCTTATATACTGCATGTTTCAATAAATAACTAACAGAGTTAATATAGATTTAGTTTGGTATGTTGGTACTCTGTAGCTACTGCAATGTAACTGTAAACAATGTAATTTACCTCATTTACGTTTTCAGACTAAAATTTCTAGACATAATTTCAAATATGATTGCATTTTTTAATATAAGTCCATA
>VUQK01006208.1:19998-30730 GCA_015106715.1 Bujurquina vittata | reverse complement strand
TAAAAAAAAAAAAAAAACACTCAGCAGGCATAAAAGCAAAAGAAGTTTCTCGGCAGAAACTAAACTAAAGGCAAAAGACAGGTGTTATGTTTGCTAATGATGCGGTCTACAATGCAAGTCTGTGTCTCATGCCGCTCTTTTGGACCTGTTTTAAAAAACATTTTCGCGCTCACGCTGTGCTGGTGCTTCAGCCATGAGCTATCTACTCCATGTCATTTGATCTCATCTCTACATGTGCTGCACTGAACACAGCTTAGAGCACAAACTGCCAGCATTCATCCACAAGGGTGTACAACACAACATCATCCGCGGCCATTGTGATTTCGCACGCCAGCCTTGGTTTCTCGCTCGGCAACGAGCGGGGAACAGGGTGAGAAAGTGAAAACACCACTGGCATTTTCACCACTGGGGAAAGAATCTTGTTTTTGGGGTGTGTGGGGAGATTCCCCCATGGTTAAACTCAGACTAGAAGGCTGTTTGTTCATGGAGGGGAGTTTCAGTGGAGAAGCCACTGCTGTCAGCAGAAACGGTGACTGGTGGAGTTCACGTTCCTCTGTGATCTGCTTTAGCTGTGGGCAATGCAGCGGCAGCAGCTACAGCGAATCTCGAAGAGTTTGGTAGTCCTGCCACAGGCCTATCATATGAGAGGTAAATGGGGATTTATGTTACAACCACAACCTAGGATGTCCGCTGTATTTGTGGTTTAAGAGGCTTGTTGATGCCGCAAGGTATCCTAAACTGAAATCAAACAATATCAAAATGGTGTATTTTTTTTTTTAAATATGGGAATGAGAAGGACTGTCCATCGACACCAATTTAAATGTGAGAGGACACAGACACACATTATTCTCTATTGTATGTGTGAATAGCATTTGTGAGTCTATACTTTGTGATCTGATTTTGTCTCTCGATAAGATCAGATAAGATGGGACAGTAAAGCAACATAATTACTAGCTAAGTGTAAAGATGACTTAAAAAAAACACACACACACAGACAGTCACTGACTTGCCAAATAATTAATGAGGGAAAATCTTAGTTGTCTGATTTAGGAAAATGCATATAACATTCTGTTTGTGTGTCTGTTTGTGTGAACAAATGTGTCCCTCCTCCAAGTAAGCCCTGGTCCGGGAGGCAAAAGACTCTCATTACTTCTAATACCTCTTAGCAAATCAAGATGAAACGAAAAGAAATAGAGGAACATGAGGGTAAACTTTATTAAACTTAATTAGAGTCAACGTCGCTTATTGGGGGGGTTCACGTCCATAATGGTCACTTTCTACAGAGGAGCACTGCAAATGATCTCAAAGGCTTTTTCCCCAGTAATCGCTAGCTAATTTATGCTTTGATGTCGTCTGAGTATAGCATCTTAAGTCTGAGGGTGCACTGCATGTGTTTATTCTGTTTATGGAGCCTAAATAATTCCTGCCTCTTTTTGCCAACAGACCTTTAACAACAATTAACAAGCACGGACATGGAGTGCCGCAGACAGATGCATAATGAGGCAGATAAAATGATCCCAAAGCGAATTTTCTAGCACACCCTGCACACAGTTGCTTTCCAGCCATGTACCACCACCAGAAGGAAATAGTCCTTGGTGTCAGTTAGCTTATTTGTCTTATTTTCTTTTGTCTTATTATGTTATTTTTGTTTAAAAAGCATGAAGAAAGATAAGAGATATTCTAAACAGGTTTAAATGTTGGAGGTTAAGATGGCTCTTTATACTGGACGTTATCTGGTTATGATTATGTTATTACACAAAAGAGTTTTATTAAACACTGAAAGCTATGAAAACAGTTAACCATGGGTTAAAATAAATATCATGGAAACATTAATACTGGTTCTTTCACTTCCAATCCATAAAAAAAAAAAAATTCTTAGGCACTGAACAATTAAAGTCTTACTGACATTTCCACCAATGCCTGGACAAGACTGTTAAAGTTTTTGGATGTTTAATCCTTCACTTGGCTGCTCATCTTTAGATTTTTCACACCAAATTTCATGTCACAGTCTCAAACTTCTGCAAGGGAATCTCTTTGTTACTAGTTTTAGTCAAAAACTGGTACTTTCCTAAAAAAATTAATTTACAATACAATAGAGTCACAATTCAAATCTTAATATAATTGGCCATATAGCCCACCCCTAGATGCAAGCAGACAAGTACAGAAAAATGTACTATGTGACTGCTGAAACAACACCTGCAAAGGCACAATGCTAGCTGCTAATATTAGAAGGCTACTGGTAGAGCTGGACAGACGGGTTGTGATGAAATGCAAAATAACCATGAAGAGCAGAGCTAAGACTATAGCCTAATACTGAGAGGTGTTAAACAGAAAGAGCATTTTCATTTTTTTTTAAAAAAAAGAAAATCGGTTCATATTTTGACATAAGTGATTAGGGGAGATAAAATAAAGAGGCGCTTGAGATGCACTGTGTCTTCCCAGTGCTGGCAACACTGCCAGCTTTAAGGGAGCGCACAAGCTGAGCTGTGCCAAATACAACATGGCACTAAAGAGAAAATGCCCTTTAGAAAATTACAATTAGAAAAATGGGCCACCGCATTTCAATTTCCCCCAGGGATATGTTTTCAGTCTTCCTTTTTCCACCATAAGCCTATGATCTAAGCTCAGCCCCACATTAAGCAATTTACACTTTATACACGTCTCTAAATCTAATCATATGTAGTTAAATCTCTGGAAATAGGAAATACTCGCTTTTCTTTTGTGCTACACAAAAAGCAGGGTCCCCAAAAAGTAACTCTGTATCAATGTAATTTTCCCATTAATGGTTCAATAACTATATGAATGGAGTGTGGTGTGCATGTATGGACTATGTCTAACAAGTTTCCATATCTGGGCAATATTCACATAAACTCCAGCCAAAAAAAATAAAGACTCATTCAAAAACATTTCAAAACTCAACAAAAATGAGTATCAGTAGTGTTTGCTACCCAAAAAGACCTTTAATAATGTTACATAAGAAATTTTCCCTGCTAGTAGTTTATGCAATAGGTGTTTGCTATCATTTTCAAGTAAAAAGTTGTCAGATAGTAAGTAATTTGTTGCTAAATGCATCCTTAAATTAAACCGCAGGGAGCTTATAAATCAGCTTAAAAAAACAGAATGGACCCATTTCCCCTTCCTCCTCAACCTGCTATTCAAGTGCTTAGATTACAGGGGGCTGGTTTTGATAACCCTCTCTTAGCACTTTGGGGACCCACTGTGCATAAGTTATCTGAGAAATACCCATTGTGGGAAATGGTCATTTGGGCCTCAAGACAGTGCTTTACAAGTGCTGTTTTTGGAGAAGGTGAAAGAAAGCATCTGTGAATGATATGACAATGAGGAAAGCAAATGAGAGACAAGTTTATACAGAGACTCTCCTCTGAAGTCAGCCACTAGGCACTTAAAACTTAATAAGAGGTCTTTATTTGGCCCTAAATTTTTAGCTGTTATGAGATGATTAGACATTAATGGATCATTCTAACACTTACCTGGCAGAACTATTATAAACACATTAATTACAGTACTACAGTCGGTGGAACAACAATTTTTCACTCCTTGCCCCAAGTGTTTCCTGGCAGCTACTTTAGGGTAACAGGACCTCTTTGATTTGTTGCACTAGGATGGACTCATTCAACTGAAATTTGCATTGTGAGTTGCAGAGAGGTAAAGCTGTTTTCGGTTAAGCTGACAATCTTTTCACTCCTGCTAATTCTCACAACAGGCAGAAAGTGAGCAGTAGAATAAAGATGGGAAGACACAGGGAACCCGCTGAGCTGTATGTGTGTAAAGCTGCGCGGCCTGGAGAGTTTTTTTTTTCCTAAAGTGCAAGTTAAGAGATTCCAGCCAAGTTTACTTTCCAACAGCCACCGTGGTAAGGTCACGTCTGAGGGCCGGGAATGGAGGAAATGAGGTGGAGTTGGTCAGGGGCACATGAAGGGGATCAACACCAACCCCTAAGGACAAGACAGTTACACAGCTAGGAAAGAGGCCAGCAGCTCTCCATCCCTTGTGGTTTTCCTCGCAGGTCAGTTCCAAGGAACCTGCATGTTCACTGCGGTCTGTTCACTTCCAAACGCCCCGCCTCTGTACTATACAGTGCTCGGCTCTGCAAAGTTCTAGTTGTGACCAGGCAGGCAGGCAGGCAGGCAGACGGACATCCCTTAACAGGCAGCATCAGCGGCACTAGGGCTGCTAGCCTGTAATTAGCTCGGACAGCTCAGGCTTGGAGAGAGCCAGCCGGGCTATATCATAATGAGCTCAGCTGGGATTAGGAGGACAGGGCAGGGGGGTGAGCAGAGGGGAAAGCAATGAAGGGGGCGGTGGTGGGGAAGTACTAGAATTCTGGCCTCAGCCTACTGCAGCATCACAGAAGGCCGGAGGGAGGCAACTGGGAAGACAAGTAGGAAGAGGGTAAGGGGAGGTTACAGAGGCACAAGATAGAGAAGGGAAGAGGTGAGAAGAGGTGAAGGCTAGGGAAGATGGGAGAGAGGTAGACCGTGGCTTTAGGCCAAGCTTTGTGTAGCACCGCAGAGGGTCAGTGTTAGTGGTACGGTTACAGGGGCTTCTCTAGATCAAACAAGACAATGGCTACACTACATCCAGAGACAAACTAAAGACAGAAGCAGGAGCAAAGAGAAACAGTAACAAAGAAATAAATTAAATTAAAACGCATTTCTTGCAGTAAAGTCAAGCTGGGACTGTCAGAACTGTCACTAATCTGTACATGTACATTTGAGCCAACAAGACTTTACAACTTAAAGACTAGAAGTTTGTCTAATATCTCGTGGGTACTTAGTCACTGTAAAAATAGAAATACAGTTATACAAATGCTACTGTTTCATGAAGACACAGCCAGGGATTCCAATATAGTAAATTGACAGTATGTGTACATTTTTGAGTAGAGAATTTTACAAATGTGCAGAGTCTAATGATTTTAGTTTTGCCTTTGCTGAATGGCAATAATGTGAAGGGTTAGATGGATGCCGGGAAGATGGTAAACACGTCAATATGAAAAAGAGTGGGTAGGTGCTCACCTTGTACCCGGATAGTCACTGGTTCGAGTCCACGTCTGAGCACTTAACCCACATTGCCTAAGTGTGAATGTGTTGTGTGGTTGGTGTTGGGTGGTGGTCGGAGGGGCCGTAGGATTGGCAGCCACGCTTCCATCAGACTGCCCCAGGGCAGCTGTGGCTACATTAGTAGCTTACCACCACCAGGTATGAGTGAGGTGTGAATGAATAATGCACGAAACTGTAAAGTGCTTTGAGTACCTTGAAAAGCGCTATATAAGTCAAAGACATTATTATTATTATTATTATTATCATCCAGTAATAGTACTACTGGATTTTTACTGCAGGTCACTTACTTTTCAATGTAAAGTTTTCTGGTGAGGTTTTTTAAGTATGCCAGCTCATTCCATACAGCATCACTGTCCTCTTGCCGTAGCTGCCAGGATGCGGGACGCTGTACCCTTCCACCTGGCCTACACACAATACAAGAAGACCAAAATGCAGATGTTGAGGCAGGCAAATGCAAACATATATAAATTCAACAACAGGCTCACTTGGCACAAATATGAACACATGGAAAGAAAACCTACTAACAAGGGAAAATCGTTGATACTGTACATTACCTTGCTGCCTCTGGCCAATTCACTCTGGGTAACAAGGCCCCTTAGTGTTGCTCTGTTTTTGTTATTCAGCCATCTTTAGCAGTATTCAAATGAGCAGCCTTGACTTTGACATTTCAGTAGCAAATCATGTACCGACGTATGCATGTTTGTTAAAGCCCAGGGCACTGCCCGTGTGGCAGGGCAGTGGAGCATTCCCTGTGTGACATGCAAATGTAAATAATGGCAAAAACACACTTGCAAACGAGGTCATTCAAATGTCTACACCTCACTTATGAATACTTAATGACACTTTGTGCTCACTAGCTGCCACCTCTATTGAACTTCCCATTTTAAATCACACACAGACACACTGACACACACACACACACCATCTCTACTGCCTCAACTGAATCCCTGCACACATCCAATTCATCAATCAGCCAGAGCCCAACACATTCAATTCCAATTAGCCTTTCATTTGCAAACTAAAACAGGCTTTAGTGAGAAATCCGCAGACTGCAAAAGAAGCAGATGAGAAGAGAATACCGTTTTTGTCACGCACACAGACATACCAACTTCTCATTTTCACTCAATCAATGTGGTAGAGGTGTGGAAATGGATTGTGAGGGTCGCTGTTGCTGAGGGGTCCTTTTCCTGTGGTCATTATTGGCTATCCAGATGCCGCCGCGCTTCGCTAATACTAGTTAAACCCTGGTGCCTGGGAGTTAGCGGCTACTGAGGAATGGCAAATGTTTTCATTTAATATTGCTAACGCCCCTGTGAGCAATTTGAAGCCCTTTAACTTCTTTGTAGTGCATTTGTGTGACTGTACATGCATGCTATGAGTGTAGTGTGTTAGCTTCCCAGAGTGTACAGCTATTTAACAGATAATCTTCCTGTACTCTATAGGCACAGAGACTGACATTTCCCTGCAAATACACAATGAATGAAGCCAAGCCTATATTAAAAGTGTCTGGAGTAAGTAGAAGAGCTTTTACCCACAGCTGTTTTAATCCTCTCTGTGTAATTTTTGCTTTGCAGTGTATCATCTGCATTACTTAAGAAAGGTGCATGAAGCTTTATTAAGTCATGGTAAAGCTTTATACATTTTAATTTGTTTACAGTGGGCCTAAAAGCTGTTGAACATGGAGCCATGAGAGAGCCATCTTCTTCAGGCCTCAGTGTATCCTCCCTTATGGTATCCTTGTTTCCATTATTAAGCAGGAGGAAACAGAGAGAACTTTTCCACGCTGCTGCGGCTAATTGCTCTGAATCAGGGGGAATCTGTTTATGGGCGCAACTTTGATCAGAGTACGGATGCTTTAATAACCTTTAATTTTATTTGCTCACCCCCATCATCCCCAGTCTGATTAAAAAACTTTTTCCCTTCTCTAATATAAATAAGAAGTTGTTTTTTTCTCTCTTCTTCACACCATTTTGGGAAAATATGGTGGTGCAGTAATGGTGAATGGCAGGGCAATTTCACTGGGACTGGCCACACTGCCTGCATACTGATGAGCCGATAGACTGTTCTTCTGATATGCGATTGGTTGGTAGTTCTATTCTGGGCGGGACTGGTTAACACACACTGCTGACATCTTTTGGCAGCTGATCACAGTGCAAACAATTGTTTAATCAATAATTTGCTGATGAATGCTGAAGACTGATATAAAGCAAAACTGTTGAATACAATTAGATGAAGATCTGATCACATTCTCTGGGTAAGAACTAATTCCAATGGACTCACAAACTTTTCCTGCATATAAAAATTTTATATTAAAAGAAGACTTCACAAGAATACAATACAAGAAATACAGAGTTCACCACACGATGCTGGCATAGGATTTGACTTTGCCAAAGAATATCTCAAACAAGCCAGAGCACTAAAAACAGCATTGCTGAAACCAACATCGACCTCTTTGAGGATGGTAAAGTCTTGGAATGGATCACGAAACAAACCACACACATCACCTGTAAACAACAGTAATGTAAGGCTTTCAATGTAATGTCACAGATGTGCCAATTACATTTGAGCCCAAGAAAACAGGTGACCATGTACAAAAATTATTATTCTGAAACACTTCCTTTGAAAGTTGGTTATACCCCATGAGCTGAAGCTGAACTTCTGCCAAAAATCACTGAATTTCCTGTGGTGCTGTACAGACCAAATATAATGAAAAACTGTGAAGCTGGCCAAATATTTCTTAACGCAAAAGACACTCCATAAAAGTACATACATTTTTACAGGTATGCGAGTCACAGGTACGGAGGGATGCACTTACAGCTTTATTGTTTGGTCACGAAGACAAAAGGGGAACAAAGCTGACCTCCTGCATCTTTCCAAAAAGGCAACAACACAGCATGGAAGCTGTTGGGAAATCCCTAACAAGCTCGAAATGCAATGAGAGTCAACGCCTATCCCCACTGACTTGTTAGGCCCCTGATTTCCTAGCACTAATGGGAGTATTTAAGTCATCTTCTATTGTCTCTCATTCAGGCGGGCATTACCCCAGTGGGTTAAACAGCTATTTAAGGATGTGGCTTAATGCCAAATGAATGCCAACATCATAACATTGAGTGACTGGTTGGTGCCAAGGAAGACACTGACTGAAAAGGGCAAAGCTGCCTATTGCATCAATTTCATGTCAAATCACTCATGAAACACAGATCCACTGACACTGAAACACCAAAATCTAGCATCAGGCTTTCTATACTGATAACTAAAGCCCTGTTTTCATTATTGCAGGAACATACATGCTTTTTTTTTTTTTAACAAATTCAATGTTATCATGCAGAACATTTTATTGATAACCTGCTAAAATTTATAACAGCATCACAAAACGTTGCTGAAGCTCCCTCTACATGGCCGTCTTTGTTCCTACCGTCTGAGACACATGCTGTTGAGCCGCACTGAGCTAACATGAGCCGAGTCGAGCCTAGGGCTGAACATGCTCTCTCACTCACTCCACTTTCACACGGGCTCACATTGCACTGCTGTTGTCTTTAATTAACCCAGAGAGAAAACAGCTGACGGGGTCAACACCTTGCTCCCGCACGGCCACCATATATATATATATGCACCTTTAGCTACTCTTTGAATGGTCTCAATGACGTTGGTGGAGAAACAAAACAGACAGCAAAGTGGGAAAAGACGAGGGGAGACAACACAAAGAACGAGACCGTTATGTTAATGACATTTTCCAGCACATTTTCCACTTTGAGTAAAAATCCCGTGGTTTCTGGTGAAGATAACAGCTCAAAACAGGAAATGGCCCTCATCCCTCCTCCCTTTTCCAGCCTTCCTCCACAGGCCTTCTCAAACACCTTGCACCCCCAGGACCAGACACCTCCAGCCTCTGGCTCTCACATCTTAATGAACGCTGAGGGAGAAGAGACGAAGAGCACATACACTTGGCACAAAACGGGCCAAATTGACTGGGCTTAAAACCTCTGAGCTTTTCAAAGGCAAAAAGAGGAATTTCTCTCACTCTCCCAAATCCGGCACTCAGGTCTTGTCAGACAACATGTGGAGAGCAATGGGGCCCTAAGACTATTTGTGAGTGGTTTCAGGGGGTTGTAGTGTTTCACAGGGCTTTTAACATAAGAAATGGTGAGTTGTGTGCTTTGAAGTGTGTCTTACTCACCACTGCTTAGTGAAACTGGAGGTTATCCAAGTTGCTTTGTGTATGCACACGGGCTTTATTTTATGCAAATGCAGGTTCCAAATATTGTCATCGTTCACTATTCACGTATAATCCCAATTTCCTGATGTGTGTGATGAGTTTTTATTGAATGTTAAAACTGTAACTTGTATACTCACAAGCCATTTGATTTCTCCATCTCTTTCAGCTGATCTCTGACTGCCTTGTAATTGGTATGAATCAAATGCAGGCGTTTATGACGTTTGTCGTGAGCTCTCCTCATCTCTTCATTCTCGTCCATCTGTAATAAAAAAAACCCAAACAAAATTCCTTTGTGAGTTGGGCAACTCAAATGAAAGTTAACTGAAGAAGGGAGTCTGCTTCAGTCGCAGATACAGCAGTATTCGTGAAATAGAAGAAACTGGCGTATTTAAACTGGTTTGCAGCTGAAACCTTTCAGCCTAACAGAAAGCAGCAGATGCAGATTCATTTCACTTTCCTCTTTTCTCCCAGACAAATGTGTCCACTCTTACTGGCCAACTGAGACATCATTAAAACGAGACATTTACATGACAAGTCAATGGCGCCACAGTATACAAAACAGCCCTACACACCCACACAGACACACTCTAACCATTCACTCACTGGAGTTACCAACTGACGACCACCATGTGCTGTGATATGGGGTTGTAGTGGTGGGTTTGCTGCTGACTCTGTTGTTGACAGCTATTAAAACACAGCGAGATTGGGCTCCTGCTTTTAAGAAGGAGTTAAGAGAAGACAACATATAGATTTTTCTTGTCAGGGGCATCCCTCCTCCCTCATCACATTGACCTTAACAGGGAGGGCGATGGAGAAAATACTTTCAACAGGCAGGACAAACAGAGGTGGAAAAGAGAGTAAGGAAAGTGAGAAAGTGAGCACATGGAAGTAGAGAGAAGAGAAAGACAGAAAACAGAGAAATTAGAAAGGGAGGAAAGAGAGAGAGCGAAGCAAAAGGAAAAGTGAAAGGAAGGGTGCAGGACAGGTTTCTGCTTGAGTGGCCAAGGCTGGGGAGAGTTGTCGAGCGGTTTCTGAAGGGAAGGAGCTTGTTTACTGCTGATATGACACGGCTACCCTGCAGAGAGGGAAATGCGAGCCCTCGGCCCTGTTATTATTAACAAGGACAAAGAGAACAGAGAGAGCACACAAACATGCACTGGACACACAACGGGTGTGCACACACGCGCAGTGCACATCCACACTACCGATGTGACAAGTATGGATTTTCCCTTGTGCGGATTATTCACTGAGGACATCTGCAAGACATCCTCAGCCCTTTCGAGCAGCCCCCGACCTCTCAAAAACAAGGCTTTAATGAAAGGGGCCAGACCAGAGCAGTGTTAACTGGTGGAACTAGAGGCTGAGGGAGGACACAGAGGAGTTGTGGCTGACTGATGGAGGGGTGGGGTGGGGTGGAGTGGGGTGGGGGGTGGGA
>VUQK01006206.1:52527-65796 GCA_015106715.1 Bujurquina vittata | reverse complement strand
ACATATTAAAAAAAGCATGGAATTGACCTACCAGTGAGGTAGGAAGAACCTACCACCAACACTGGAAGAACTGTTCCAGATTTTAAAATGGCTTCCCCACACTTTTGTTCAGTTGAACAGTCTTACCAATAAGAAACCAACAAACTAAAGTTTCCTAAGCAAGAGATTCAAAAAAACTAAAAAACAAAACAAAGGATGCTGCTGTATCTGACCCTTATCCTCTACAGAATAAGCTAAGTTATAAGCAAAATTTAATCTGTTAAAAATTGTGCAGGAAGCCTCAATGTGCCATGTTTAAAATAAAAAAATAAAAAAGCACTACCTTCACACAGATCCCCTCCATGCATATCAGCTTGTTAGTGTTATGAAAAAGGACAAATGTTGGGTTCAGGATATTAACTGCCCTGGATACTAGTTTTGCCACAGCATGCCAATGGGCTGCTGTCTGCTCCATGGTCACCACTTGAATCTAAATGAACAGATTTGACTTTCAGGATATTGCCAAGAACCCTGTCACGGTGCCGACACAGAGAAGGGCCTCTCCAAAAAACAGAAGGTTGAAGAAAACAGAGCGACCGACATGGGCATAACCCCAAACCTCTAACAAGGTAACCCCTTAAAGCCACTCTCAGAGCCTGGGAAAGTGGGGAAAAGAAAGAGGGCTGCCAACAATGGGCAAAAATCATTACCAACATTTTTCATATGGTAACATTATGTCAGTGAATCCAGTGACAATTATGCTCGAGAATCCAGATCTTAGACACACAGATTAGAACTGCACTTCATTGTTTTCATTAGACTCTGACCTTTTCACTGACTCCTTACATTATGCATCCTCATTACTGTCCTGCAGCAACGGGCTCTCAGACGGCCTCCTTGGATGCTAGACATCCACCCAACTTCTCTTTTACACTCCAGGAATGACGCTTTTATAAAACATGACCTTTTCCAATAATTTGATGTGTTGACGCCCTTGCTGTAATTCTTGATATCCACTGGATTTAAAACACTATTCATTATTACTAGGAGGCACTTCCAGGATTATTCAGGCAAAACCTCGCAGTGGTCGTCTTTCTGTAGTTTTACTCCATATCCTCATTGTGCTTTTTTTCTTCTTCTTCTTCGTTTAAGACAAGTACTTAATAGGCTGCTGGGGTTTAATCTCATTAAGAGATTAAAGTATAAAGTAAAACACCTTAAAATGCATTCATATTTCTGCATCACAGGAGGTATTTATTTCTCAGATCTATTACAGCACTCAGGACAATAATGCAGTTTTTAAACTGTTTCTCCATCCTTGTTATAAAACAAAATGTTTCAAATAAAAAATATTTATTTTGGAAAGAACGCAGAGATGAGAACACTGAAACCTGAACAATACTGCTGCTACCTCTGAATTCATTACAGTGGATTGGGATGTAAACATGAATCTAATCAGGGCTTAATATATCATTTATAATGTGTTTAACCCACTTAAATGTTTAGAAGAAAAAGAAATATATACTGTATATTATTCTAATATTGATATGTGGAAGATTGTACGAAAGGCAACATGAATAATTTACTCTCACTTGTTTTATTCCGTCATTGGTAATTGTCTAATCATGTTAAGGTTGTGATTCACAGTTGAGTCACAGCTGTGTCTGTAATGCAGGAAGTTTCTACAAAAAACTATATATCACCCTGGGTCACTCCTGTTACTGGTACTAAGTGAGTTCTTGGCAGCTAGCACTTCCCACCATAAACGGAAGGTCCAGTGATGTCAGACATGATTCTTGCCTAATGGCATTATACATACTAATAATCCATTCATGAGTACAGTACCTACAAAAGTATAAATCCCAGGGCGCCGGCACTTCAAATGGCTGATCTTAATTGTATGGCTACAGCAGTCAAAATGTTAAATTAAGCAGCCACACGCATTTTCTGATGAACTTGCACAAACCCTGCAGTTAACACCTGTGAAATCCACCAAGAAAAAGTAAAATAAAAATAATGTGCCGGGTGGTATTTGTATTTTGGTTTAGTATAATCTTGTTAAATAATGCCACATAACATAATTATGTTAATCACAACTCCTAATTATATACATTCATGGCAATCTAATGTTTAAAAGACCTGAACATTTGTCCTTTATTATTATTATTGCTAGTCAGATAAACTAAAAGCATTCATGGACATTAGACATACCCATCTGTCTGCCAGACCGGGACAGGAAAACAAAAGGAAGCTGATAAAATAACTTAATAACTTCATGATTACAGATGTGCAGACGCCTACAGGATTTCTCGTACATAATTAACGTATTTTAAATAATGGTTTGACAACATTTGCTTTGACAAAACACAACTGATTCAACTCAGTACTCAAAAACATTAACTGTTTATTCTCTGCTTGTTTCAGTTTTTCACGTGTGGTATTCAGCAATGTCTGCCCACTTAACTTCATTAGGATGTATATTTCAGGCATCTGTGAGGACAGCCTTCATGGAGAATTCATGCTCACATTCAACCCAGTGCAGCAGAATGAATGTGGAAAAGGGGCACTCTAAAGTAAATTCACACAGGAAAAAGTACCAGTGAGACAGCATGAGACAGCAGCAATATTTTTTACTATACATTTTCATTCACACTTGTACATCTTTGCTTCTATACTTTTCAGTCCAATTTCTATACCCCCCCCCTCCTTTCATCTCACCCATTTCTTGTCCCTCACTGTTCCCTCCTCTTGCTTCCCCATCAAATATTCTGCTCACGCACAACTGCGGCACCCTTTCTCCAGTCCTTCCCATTAATCCACACCACAGACATCTTGGCCCACTGTCTCGTCTCTCTGTCAATGTACACTCAAAAGTCTCAAAGTCTGGGCCATTTCAGCAGAAAGAGCCTGGTGGTTTTTCACAGGCTATGAGGCCTACTGTTGAGCATGCTTTTTACTGTACGGGGTACTGCGCAGATAGTGGGACATCAAGCGTTCCCTCTCTCTAAATACGTTTGAAGATGTAGACAAAATCTTTTCACATATAGTGAAAGCACAGGTCATATCAGGACAGGCAGCTCCAAAACATTCACCACACAAATAAAAGTATCCATTTACTTCATCGCCACAAAAAAAACTAATCGCTTGCTGCAATTATGTCTGACCAGTCTGTGACATGTGGCTTGCTCTGCCCTGTTTCAGCAAGGTTTGGCCAGCTTCTAACACATTAAAGACATTGGTAATAGGTCAGAAAACAATTAAACTGTTGTCACTGGAAACAACTTTATCTTGAGCCTAACAGTCTCTCTTACACTACAAAAATTTCACTTTCATTTGTTTACCTTTATCATCTTCATAGTGTGAATCATTAAAAAAGAAAAATAATAATTTGCACTTTGGTTTCCACTTAACACATTTAAATCAATGCAGATTATAAACTAAGAGCCTTTGAAATATGACATTTCCTCATTCTGTGTTATTTTAATTTTAATAAAAAGGTTTTGGCAGAACCTCAGCTAGAGTAATCGTGGTTGTACACCAGTGTTTCACCACTGTACACATCAGCCAAAGTGGAATTGAAAAACCTGGTTTCCACTTAATGTGGCACACTGCTTCTTGAAGATGACGTGCAGGAAGAGTTTAAAAAAAAACATAGCAAGCACAATGGCATAGCAGGGGTAAAGGCTGTAGGAAGAAGAAAAAGATGTAATTACTCTATTAATTACTTAATTTCTATTCATCTGAAGGATCCACTGACTTGAACTAATCACTTTAAGAAAGCAGCCAAATGCTCAATATTAACACATCTTCTGTGACAGGAAGAAGAGTGTGGGGTGTATGAGGGGGGTGAAGAAATGCAAAGATTTACAGGGAAATTAAAGAAATCTATTGCCTTTAGATCTGCAAAGGAAGCAGCTCAACATGGACAACATCAAGGATAAAAACTCTTGGAGGCTAATTTCTTTTTTGCTTTGTGGAGTGCACTTGTTCTTCACTTAAAAGTCTACTTTTAACTGGCAGCGCACTGAAGCAAAATGAAGACGGATAGAAACAGCATTTTGAGATATTCCTGAGTATAAAAACCCTGGCTGGATATTGAGTTTACCCCCTCCATCCTCATTTTTCTGAAATAAGGGCTCAAGTTAGATTTTACAGCAGAGCTTAGAAATAGTACACAGCCCCTCATCAGCCACCCTCCTCTTTTGCAGTTTCTTTCTTTCTCTCACCCTCCACTCCTGCCGTTTCAGACCCTCATTTCCCTGCCCTCCTTCCCTCCCTCCCCTCTCTCTCTCTCATTCATTCAGTTTAATTTTGAACTCTGCACTGGGAGACAGGCAAAGAGGGTAGCTCCATGGTTACCTGGCACCAGGCCATCTCATTACACTGCCAATTGATTCTGGCCTGCCGCCATGTCCGCTGCCTACCTCCCCCACACCCCACACCATTTCAGCACCCCAGACAGTCTGCACCAAATGAGATTTCTGAACACACAGGACAGAACGGGACAAACAGCTTCACTTACGCACATCAAACTTAGCTTGCATGCATGCACCGCTGCACGCAAGAATACAGCGTACAAATAAATCCAATATCTACTTACAAACAGAGCAACCTAAAGATGTGAAAAATGCATACGTATGTTTAAATATTCATACAACCTCCACACAGTGTACAAGTTAGCGCAGCTATCACAACAACAACAAAAATCCCAATCGAAACAAATCATAATCTCATTACTAATTACATTTTAGATCTGTCTCTAAAGACTAAATATGGCTCTTTATCTTGAGGTAATTATAGACGGAATCTTCTTTATAAATTTGAGGGTTCTCAGAAAGACATGTGAGGATGTGTGAGGAAGTAAAATCCAAATTATTCACGAAAAAATTGTATCCGTTAGGAGCAATACCATAAATTCTAACAGTATGAGATCGTCGCTCTGGGGAAAAATATTTAAGCTCAAATGTTTTAATAAAAAAAATAAAATAAAATAAAATATAGTCTTTAAATCAGGCTAACAAATATTTAACAGCAAAAAGTGTTGTCTGAAACACTGGGGTGGGTGAATATACCCTGGCCATTCTTGTCTTGCAAGAATGAAAGTGTGAAATTCCTGACATTTCATTTTTATGTTCAGTTCAGTCAGTGGAAAGCTAGAGCAAACCTCTTCCTTTATGGCAGACATATATTCAGGTCCATACTATAAACCAAGGCAAAATCAAATGACTTCCATTTTGGTAACTGTATTAAATAGCTATGCATTTGTTTATGTAACCTTGTCTGTCATATATTTGATTTATTTGTCTGGTATTTCTATTTTCTTGTTGCTTGATTTTAAATCTCACTGGACATTCATTTGCATTTCATCATTTGAAGAAATTTTCCATGTACCATGTTTCCTGGTTAATGCAATTCTGGTGACAGTACAGCAAGCTGGACCAATCCAATAGGATGGGCCTATAGATTATAAAAACATGGGTATGAGAGTGCCTATGGAGTCACCAATAAATTTGTGAATGGGCATGTCAAAGCCTTCATTTGGGTTCAGTAGTTTTTGCAAATGTTTATTTTCAGGATTCTGAACTACAGTACACACTGTGGAGTCTCTCTTGAAGCATTGCTAATGGAAGTGTGATGCTTGTTTGTCTGTCTGGCTACTTCCATCTGAGACATATACAGCATCACTACATTAAATTGTCCCAACTTGAACACTGGTGCCAAAGAGACACAGTCTTCCACAAAGACTGCATCTGGAATCACATGTTGCTCCACAACGCAAACACCGGTGTACTGACAGGTATGTCAGCACGAGTACAATACTAACCATGCTCCTCTGAGGCACCTCCAAGCACTTTGTTCATCTGAGGAAAAGAATTTCAACACAGTGCAAGTTCTCACACAACTGTTGCTGACTTTTAAATGCTATCCGTTATTAGGATACATTTAAGAAACACTGCAAAATATAGTTAAGTCTCAGACAACCACATTTTACAGCAGTTTTAGATCAAATACCTTATAGGGTGATCCAAATATGTAAAAGCAGCTACTTCAAATAATTTTGTGTTGCTTGGAGCCAAAGAAGTCAGGATCGATGTTTAACAACTCATCTTGCCCTGTGAGAGTTTCAGTGGCAGCGAGTGTGCTGGCAGTTTCACTGCTGAGACTTTGTCATACACAGCATCTGTCTAGGTGTGACTCAGTCGTAGCTTGCTGCTTCTTCTGCTACTGCTGGCAGATGCCAGGGTCATGGCTTCTTGCTCATCAGGGATTTGAAGGGATCAGGAGTCACTGGGATCATAGAGCCATATGACAGTGTGTCTACTGTGCCTTCAGTACACCCATATTTAATAGCCATTCATTCATGTCCTAGTTTAAAATGTGAGTGTGTGATTGTGGTTGTTTTGTATTGAACAATAGTTCATCTGAAGATGACAGTTGTCGGATAGGTGATTAGTAACTGTGGTTTCTAGCTTTCTGGATTTTATAGCTACATCTGGTATAAATAGCTACATCTCTAAACATGGGTGTAGCTATAGCAGTTAAAGACAGCTCAGGCAGACAGAGTCCTACACTGCTTACTGCAACACATGCCGAACACACCCTTCCTCAAATGTTCCATCCATGCTTTAGCTGTACAACTCAGGATTTTATAAAGGCATAGCTCCACCCAGCATCCACCTTTAGGCTCTGTATACACTGAAACTGAAGTCATATCTACATAAGGTAACTAAGTTAATAAAGCACCATCTATACCAGGAAGATATCTCAATACATATAGTACTGAGATATCTTCTCTCAATACTGCATGTATTGTATACATACAGTATTGTCAATACATGTGTGTATGTATTGACTTCCCGTCCATATGTATTGTTTTTGTCAGTATCCATCTTTATAAATACTGTTAGTGCTACTGCAATATCCAGGTTAATGTATGAACTATTAATTACTAAAAAGTAGGGCTTTCTTCCACTGCTTAGACTAATACATCTGCAAAAATCAAAATGTGCTCCATTTATTGTAGTATGTTTACACACTTAATGGTCAAAAAAATCATTCAAAAATATTCCAGCACATTTATTTAACCACCTTGCACCACATAATCAAACTTTTAAGGTGTGTGGACTGTAAGTCTTATTTCTGTGCCAATGCAGTGGCCTTGGTGATTTTTTTTTTTATTCCAGCCTTCAACAGCTTGTACTTCTTGTCTCAGTAAGGAACTCTAATGGGGAGGAATTGTAACAAATCAAGTGCACGGCCAACTCACCAGAAAACATGAACCTTGTACCTGTACTTATTTTAACAAGGTCTTACGGGAAGTATCCGTGCTACAGTACTTTATACTTTCACAGCATTAACTGGCAAGCATTCACACAGCCATATATAATCTACTAGATTAAATGTTATCTTCCACTTTACTATCACTTTCCCACAAATTCTTAACTGATGACAAATTGAGCAATATACGTCTGTAAAAATACATTTCAGGAAAGCCTCAAAAACATACAATTTTAATGCACAAGTAACTGCTTTTGATGCATATGGATGCATTCATCATTACAGTACTGTACTTTAACTTTCTTGGCTGCTGTGCACTCACAACTTGTAACTAAACATTTAGGACAGAGCCACCCCCACCCATCCATCTCAACACAGATAAGGGCTCCATATTTGCAAACAGGATATATACAGTTCAATACGAGATAAATGTATTTTTAAAAAAATTTGTAATGCATCTCAAAGAAAATTGTCCGTGTTTCCTTTAAAAATGCAAATTCAGTACAAAAGTCAGTAACCCATCCCACACAGTGATGCATGAGAGCCTTATAGGAACAGTTCAACATTTAAGATTTGCATGGAGAACATTAAGTTTATGATAAAGTATCACAAATCCTTTCAGAATTATGCACAATAGGAACACAAAATTATATTCAAAATAATATAAAGGAATCCTATCAAGTGCAGAGTAGATGCTCAGTAGTGATCATACACACTGTCCAGATCTAATAGATAATACTATTATTGATGACTGCGGTAATCTGACTGTGTAATGACTGGAGACAGAAACAAATAAAGAGAAGCCAGTATAAAGACTTTCCAGTATGTGCCCGTCTCCTCGAAAAGTAAGGATTAGAGATGGGCCTCCCCACTTCAGGGCCCCTTTCCTGTATATGCACACAGGTTGTTTAAGGACACAGTGAACCAGGCTACCCGATCTAGGGAAGGGGCCAGGGCAGGGGGAACAGTGACGGGACGGCCAAATGGAATAAACTCTCATGGAATCCTAAGAGCTCAAGCTGCTGGCTTAATGCTAGTGGGAGTAGATAGGGCTGGAAGAGGGAAAGGATTGGCTGAAGTAAGAAGAGAGGGAGGAGCCACTTCCTCAGAAGGGAGAGATTTATGGACTCCGCTGGCAGTAAGGAGAGAAAAAAGGACAAAGGTGCCGATGAATGTGGGGTTAGCGAGTGGTTTCCAATGTAACAGTTATTTAAAATATAAAGGTACAGCGAAGATGAGAAGCACTACAAAACATCTCAGATTTAACCCTTAGGAAATTTGAAACACAGTATTCCAAAAGACAGGAATCCATTTAAAATTTTCCCAAACAAAACTCCAGCTTGTACCACAGAGCAGAAAATGTTTGGGTTGGTCCACTTATAGATGGCAACCGATCACACCTGCATTCTTTGGGGAAAGGGAGCTGCCAAGACACATTCTCCTATTGCCCCCCTTCGCACCCCTTCTCCAATTTTCTCTCCCCTTGTTACCTTGTCTCCCTCTTCTGCGTTCCTCTCCTTCTGTTGCTCCCCTTTCTGTATGAGTGTGTCTGGGTCCGGCTGGAGAGGCTTTGTCTGTGAACATTGGAGCCCTGACTGGCCCACGGGGGCCCGATCCATGAATACCCACACTGTGAGAGCCACTCTTTCACTTCACACCACTTTCTCTACTGGAATGCCTGAGCAGTGAGGTAAGAAACACATGCACACACTATCGTGCACACATACACACACTCGCACATGAAAACAGTACAAGCACACATACACATTTTCTCACTTTCTCTTTCCCCCCACCCGCTACACACGTGCACACACACACACACACACACACACACATTTACACATGCACCATACTTTACACACAAACTGAGTGAGTCATGCAGTGATGAAAAGCCAGTGTTTTGTGTGCGAACCCTCTCACCCTGGACTAACATCCTGAGAGCCTTTCTCCTTCATCAGTCCCTGCCAAGCTCTCCCTCTAATTAAACACTATTGGGTCCAATAGCATTGGCCCAGTTTCCCCAGGACCATGCCCCTTCCACAGCTCATAGATGTCCTCCGCAGCGCAGCGTCTATATGGAATGTGAATGACTGTGGCGATTAACAACTTTGCAGGATTTTTTATTTCCCCACTTAATGAAGTGATGGCCACAAGTCTCATGCCAGCTTTAAAGAGAGACTGGCCTAATAGATACGCTCCATCTGACAAATAATATCCTGGAAAGGCATTTCAGAAGATGTCTAAATTGTGTGATGCAGTATTACTGCTTAGAATGATCACATCTTATCCAGGAAAAACAAAGCAACAATTATAACATCTGTAAGTAGTCCGATTTTTTTAGCCATTTTCATACACAGTCCCAATTTTCAGAGGCACAAAAATAATTTTGGCAATTGACAAGCAGTTTAATGTCCAGATGAGGAATGGTAATCCCATGATAAATTAAATAAACTCGACTGCAGATCTTTTATCTAAGAGTTGACCTCGCATTTGATAGCTGTTCACTGGAATTCTCAATAAGAGTTCCAAAGATAAACAGATGTGAGTGAAGGACGCATCATTCGGCTGAAAAAACAGCCCAATGATGCCTCCTTGCTGATATAAAATATTTGAGAGGAGAGGGTGGGCAAATCAAACATCTATCACATTCTTAAAAGGAAAAAAAAATGGTGGTTAGCTCAGCAAAGCCAAAAGGCCTGAAAGACCGCAGAAGAAAACTAAAGTGAATGATACAGAATTATTTCCATGGTTAAGAAAAACAACTTCACAATATCTGATCAAGTCAAGAACATTCTCAAAGAGGTAGATGCATCATTGTCAAAGTTTGCATCAACAGATGCCCTCATAACTATAAACAGTGTTTACAACAAGGTGCAACCCCCTGGTTACACTCAAGAACAAGAAAGCCAGATTAGACTTTGCCAGAAAACATCTAAAAAAGTCCACACAGCCCTGATAAAATTCTTTGCACAGATGAAACCACGATTAATTTGCACCAGAAAGATGGGCAGCGAAAGGTTTGGAGAAGGAGAACAGTTCCAAAGCATACCACATCATCTGTCAAACATGTCAAACACATTAAGGCATGGGCATGTATGGCTGCCAGTGGAACCAAACCACTAGAGTGTATTGATGATGTGTCTGCTGATAGAAGTAGCAGGATGAATTCTGAAGCGTACAGGGCTGTACTCTGCTCAGATTCAGCCAAATGCTGCAAATGCTTCATATGGATAAGGACCCAAAGCATACTGCAAAAGCATACTGCAAGAGTTTTTCAAGCCAAAGAAATAGAATATTCTTAAATGTCCAAGTCAGTCAACTGACTATGGTTTACAGTTATTGAAGGAAAATTGAGGTCAGTGAGACCCACAGACGAGCAACAACTGAGTGTGGCTGCAGTAAAGTCATA
Source organism: Bujurquina vittata (assembly GCA_015106715.1). NCBI lineage: Eukaryota > Metazoa > Chordata > Actinopteri > Cichliformes > Cichlidae > Bujurquina > Bujurquina vittata. Next base: position 55,130 of record VUQK01006206.1, on the reverse strand, counting down.
GCAGAGCAAGGGAGGAAAGACAGTGATGTCCAGGGGCTCTAGACTTCAGGAGGTCATTGAGTTTATATCATCTTTATTCAAGTATTTAAAAAAACAATCTTTATATTTAAAATTTGGTTAGTTTGTCCAATTACTTTTGAAGAACTGTGTATACAAATGGCTATAATTTCTAAAAGGTTCATTTAAATCTTTTGAAAAAAAAAAACCCTCTTGAATTAAACCTGAATGTCTGCATGGCCCAACTTTGTGTTTCCCAACTGCACAATACTTTGTGCACCATCAGCTCTGTAAAATATTAAAAAGCACTAGAATTAATCATTAAATTATTGTTGGTTGTTCAAAATACATCAAGTTTCACCAAGTAATTATTACTGCAGGACCTTAGCATCCAACTGCTCTGCTCAAGTATTATTTTGGGAGTCATATTTGTGCTGCAACTTAATTTTCATTGAAGGTCTCAGTGAATCATCAAGACTTTGTGTAACTGAGCACATGATGAAGGGCTATTTTGACAACTGCTAATGATAATAACAAAAGAAAGTGAAAAAAGTCAAAGATCACAATATAACTAAACTAAGTACTAAAACAATGAATTACAGTTCCTATTAGAATTCAAACCACAACAACGTGAAAGAAACGAGTACTACTATTGGCGTTTTAAAAAAATAAAATAAAAAGGTCACATGCCACAAAATGATGACTACAGGTGAGAAGCCTGAGCGGCAACTATGCTAATGAGTGCTTAAGCCAATGCAGATGAGAATCAAGCAGACATTTTTCAAATGGTCCCCAAGAAAACTCAAACTGCCATTGTAAATAAGGAAAATACAATTTTTCCCACATAACGTTATTAAACAATGCGAGTGACAAACCACTCAGTACATACAGTACTCAGTCTAAACCATCCAAGCACAACAGAGCTGCACTGACCCAACGAAATACAGTAAATTTCAGATATTTATTTTTTTATATTAGCAGAGACCTTACAAAGGAGACAATTTTGTATTTTTTTTTTTTTGGCAACTGTATCCCTAGCGTGAATTAGAATGGCATTTGTTCTATGATTTGATGGGAAACATGATCATAACAGCATAACAGACTTAGCCATATCATTTAGCCTTGCACATGCTTAGCAGACATGTAACTTGCAGGAAAAAAGCCTTTGAAACTTTATTTTGGAAAAATTTCCCAGCCTTCAAACATTTTTTAAAATCTGTTCATTCTAAACATGCTATATTTAAGCTCCTGTAACCAAATTCGGCCCCCATTAATTTAGGGAATTCAAAATATTCACCCATAAAAAAAGGTGTTACCATGCTGACTGCTGAGCAGCAAGACTTTGCTCTACTTTTATTACAGAAAACAATATAAATGCTCTTAATGCAGATACATTAGCCTGTCATATTAAAGATGCTTTATTAATTTTGATGAATGCTACTGCATGCAATGATACATATGTATAGACTGATACATTATCCAAATCTACAGGTGATAGACACTCAGGATGAAAAGACTCATCCCAAGATCGCAGGGCGGCTCCTAATTTTAATTTTAGAGCATCTTTGTAGTGTGTGTGCTGACAGGCAGACTTCTCAGCCTGCAGCAGCAAATTGTTATTGTTTATTCTTCTATGCACCTCCTCTTTGCCTAAATTTGGGCTGGGCAACCCAAGTCCTACTGTGAAAACCTCCCCTCAGAAACCTGTGGGTGATGCCACAGACACTGAAACTTTGAAGCATCTACAGTGTGTGGTCACGCCTTTCACCTCAAACAAGTTGCTCTTTTACATTTTGGACATCACTCTCTAGAAGCTGCCCCACTGAATCATTTTAACAACAAATGGAGCACCCTAGTTTGGAAAATGCCAAATATTACAGACATTACCAGACTGTTACACATGTCTGCTGCGGAGGAGGAATGAGAGAGCCAATAATCTGAACATACTGTATGAGATGACTGTAATTGGTCAGAAAGAATTAAAGCCAGATTAAGGCCGCAAACAAGAAGCAGTATTTGCACAGAGACTTCCCCGTACAACGGTACACTGCCCGCAAGCTAAATTTAAGTTTTAGATTAGATAGGTGCAGCTGATGCCACTGTGCCTTAAATTTGATACATGTAACTAGCAGAAAAGAGGAGCACGATCACGCTTTGACATAATACAGAGTAACAAGCGCTGCAAATTGTCAGGAAAATCTCATTCATTTTATACGCTGCTGTTATGAACAGGAGGTTCCTGAGATTAAATTCCTAGAGAGTACTAATCATTGGAACCTCCTGACCATATGATCATCTGTGTAGTTTACATATTCTTCATCTCTCAGACTTTTTGCATGCAGTCTAAATCATTTTGACACTTTTGAGAACAAACACAGTAATTCTTGGCAACCTCACTAATTTTCCTCCGTTTCACCTGACTTTTACACGACTGCCTAATGCTAGAATATAAATCACTACTCAGTATGTGGATTAACAATAATACACTTTTTCTTATTCTATGTTATTTCTCTTGGATGCAAATTCATCCACAGTTAACACTAAAAGAGTAAAACTGCTGTCTTCTTCAACTGTAGGTGAGTAATACACACGAAGGATTCAACACT